>CM022757.1:25708702-25721202 GCA_012411365.1 Ameiurus melas | reverse complement strand
GGATTCCCAGAGACATTATTGCAGTGGCCAACCAAGTTAAAAAAAAAAAAAAAAAAGAAAGAAGTTTTTATATTCTATCCAAATAGCTAGTTTTAATTTTCAGTGCTTAGTATATGCTCAGTATAGCTATTTAGGTTATGGTCTAACAAGTTAGGCTATGCTAACATTGATATACAGGTAAAAAATTTGCCATTTAATAGGAATTATGCTGTAATTCAGTAGGACATAAAAAACCTTCAATTTACTGACAATGTAGAGTTCATATTTTCCATTTTGACTCTACCATGTCAGATGTAGTCCTGATGAGGTAAACGCTCAGTCTGATCATTCTCAAACTGTCTTGGTGGAATTCGAGGTGTTTCACCTTTGGCCTAATTTATATAACATCTGTATTTGTGACATTAAAATTTTTGATATTTGTATTTAGGGTTCTGATTTTTTTAAATCTCGAAACCTTAACTCATAATTTTTAATGATATGTTTTTAGGCAAATCTTGCCCCTAGCAAGTTCAACATAAAGAAAAAAAATACATTGAAAAAAATACATTGGCAAAATGTACATTGATTAAATACACCACCAATTTTTTTTTATTATTTAAATTGTCATATTCATAATTCAGATATAGATCATTCATATTCAAATGCTTTTGTCAGCTTCTCACCCTTTACAAAATACATCTGGTTTAAACAGCCTTCAAATCAGGCCAATGTGTCAGTACACTTTGAACATTATGACAAGTTGCACAGGTGTACATATTAATATTAAAATCTTATTTTTACATAGATATATTCTTACAGTAATTTCTCTGCAATACACTGGCTAATGAAATCTAACTAATTATTTGTCAAAAGATTTTCAGGGTGAATGTAGTGACTCATCTGCATGACTCAGTCATGTTCCCTGATGTCAAGGAAGACAATTTCAAATCATTACAATATTCAATATAATATCCACCAATCCGTCTTCTACCGCTTACTCCTTTTTAGGGTCGCTGGGGAAACTGGAGTCTATCCCAGGGAGCATCGGGCACAAGGCAGGGTACACCCTGGACAGGGTTCCAGTCCATTGCAGGGCACAATCACACACATACTCACACACCCATTCATACATTACGGACACTTTAGACACGAAAATCAGTCTACCATGCATGTCTTTGGACTGGGGGAGGAAACCGGAGTACCCAGAGGAAACCCCAGCAGCACGGGGAGAACATGCAAACTCCGCACACACATGGTCCCAGCAGGAATTGAACCCCGGCGTGAGGCGAATGTGCTAACCACTAAGCCACTGTGCCCCCTCAATATAATATAATATAATATAATATAATATAATATAATATAATATAATATAATATAATATAATATAATATAATATAATATAATATAATATAATATAATAATATAACTGTACCTTATTATTTTAAGCCTCAAATCATGTTCATAATCAGAATGGATCACATTTACAAAGCAGTGGATCACATTTACAAGAGGAATGATTAATTCTGATTTCAAAGAATCAATTGCTGGTTCAGGGAGAGGACATATTCCTTTGGAAAATATGATATTTTAAAGCAACAGTTTCCACTGCTGGCATTCATCCTGCACCTCTGAGACATTAACATTATGCATTTTTAAATACATACATTATTCATGTGCCACACTGTCTAACCATTAGCATAGTGACAGCCTTACACCTCTGTACCTGTCTGTGTTGACACATTTGATTTTATTTTATCATATTTTATCCCTGGCACAACATCAAGCGGGAGTTTACTCACATAACAATTATGATTTGGAAATATAAAACTAGCAAAAACTTTCGAATACAGACATTTTCTTTCCAAATAGAACAAATATTGATATTATCCCTGAGTCAAAATACAAATATGTTTTTGGATAAAAGCCTTCCTCTGTAGTAGGTCCCGTCACTATCTATTTGGTGTCATGGCTAAGCAGGCAACTGAGATTCTCAAAAGGCCATCTTTAGCAGAGCTGATCTCAACAATCACCTGCTTTGCATGTGTGCGAGTGCATGTGTGTGTGTGCATGTATGCGTGTGTGTGTGTGTGTGTGTGTGTGTGTGTGTGTGTGTGTGTGTAAGTGTGTGTGCATGCCACTTGACGTGTGAACATCACTACCTTCATTTGCATCCTGGGCCTGGCATCCCTCTGTCTTTAAAAGTTGATAATGTGTTAATTAAATCACTGGCAGACAGCGTGTCTGGTACACTCCCTGTGAAACCCCATTTCTCCTCATTCTGTCTGCTGGGTCTGAGGCTTGTGCTGCTGGGGAGAAGGCGTCAACTCCATGCACCGCTTTTAGGTAGATTTTCTCTATTCATTTTTTTGGCAGCAGGCAGAGTCTATTTCTAAGTGTGCTTGCTAAATTTTTTATGCGAAATGGGCCGGGTCTGCACTCTCTCCTTTCTCCTGCACAATGATTTATTGCCCAAAAAGACCAGAGAACTAATTAACAGAGTAATTAATTAATATGAATTTGCATATTTGCATTTGCAATTAGTGCAGTCAAGTGATTAGTCTGAAATGGGAAGTTTGACTCATCAGATGTTGGTGTGTGTACTGGACCAGAAAACCCGTCACCAGCTGAGGCATGAGAGGGTGGAGGGCAACGATTTATATTGTTGTTGTTGTTGTTGTAGTTCTTGTAACAGTTGTTGTCTTGTGTGTGTGTGTGTGTGTGTGTGTGTGTGTGTGTGTGTGTGTGTGTGTGTGTGTGTGTGTGTCTGTCTGTCTGTCTGTCTGTCTGTCTGTCTGTCTGTCTGTGTGCCTGTCTTTGTTTTTCTATCTGTGCATCTGTGCTGTGTGAGACTACAATGACTCAAACATGTAAAGAGTTTAAACTGTTATGGTGCTACTGAATGCAGTACTATAGCCATTTTCTATTCATTTCTTTGTAGTTATTGAAAGTTAATGAATGATACATAATATTTACTGAACAGTGGTCTTTGATATGAATAGCTGAATAATAAGATCAAAATTTAAGGAGTTAAGGATATTAAAAATTTTGGCCTAAGTTCACTTATTCTAACTGACTCACGCATTAATACTCTTGTTTATACTTCACTGCAGCAAACAGGCACAGCAGAGCAAACTTCATCCTAATCACAGTGACAACAATTGCACAATACAGAGTATTATGTCTAATAATTATGCCTAATAAATTATTCTTTTTAGTCTTTGTTGACAAAGTATATTAACATCAGTTTAAACAACAGAATAATCCCAAACAATAATTATGTGCATGTTATTGTTTGCCATGTATGCATAGTTTGGCATTTCTGACCGCCTTTAAAATCTGTGCAAGGTAGCACCTGGGGCATTTTCACAAACTCTGTCTCTGATGTGAATAATAAATGAGCAAGGTTGTGCTTGTGTGTGTGTGTGTGTGTGTGTGTGTGTGTGTGTGTGTGTGTGTGTGTGCGAGTGTGTGTGCGAGTGTGTGTGCGAGTGTCTGTGTGCGTGTGTGTTTGTGTGTGTGTGCATGAGCTTTCACTGATAATGGAATGTATGGGTGTCATGTCTCAGCATGGAAAGAGTCATAGCGCAGGCCAATTACTGCTACAAGGAATGGCCAGATGCACAAGTCACCAAGGCCATCAGACCAAAATCTGTCTCTCTTTCACTATTAGTATATTTCTGTGTGTGTGTGTGTGTGTGTGTGTGTGTGTGTGTGTGTGTGTGTGTGTGTGTGTGTGTGTGTGTGTGTGTGTGTGTGTGTGTGTGTGTGTGTGAGTGAGTGAGAGTGTGAGAGTGCGAGAGAGAAAGAGAGAGAGGGCACAGGGAATACAGACTACAGGACTCAGGGGGTCTAGATGAGATTCAGACCTTTTCCACCAAACGTTTGGAACGGCAGGGATAAAACGATTATGCTCCACATCACATGCAATACAAAACCAATGGATACACATTAATTTCTCACTAAATTTAAAATCAGAGCGCCATAAAATCTGTTCTATCTCTCATGGATATCCATCAAGAGTTTTATTTTTCACAGATAAAAAATGTCTAATCAGCTTGTCTTCATAATGAAATTTAGCTGAAAGTCAACTCTGGATGGCCTCAGTGCTGAGAATCAGCACAGGATCAGCCAGTTAGCAAATGCCCTTGATGGGATTGACCCAGCAGACAACAGCTATCAATCATCCAACACTTGCTGTCATGAGGCTTTTTCTTTAACAACAACAAAAAATAACATTTTCAATTTTACTGCCTTTGAAAAATATAAGAGCTTCCTGGTTTTATAAACATTCATCAAAAATCATTTCTATTTTGCTGTTGTTGTGGATTTGGCCCTATATGGAAGATGAAAGCTTTGTTATTTCCCTGTTACATAAAAAAAAATCAAATGTATATTTTTACTAAACACGTCTGATTTTGGTATTTCTCTGTTGTCGATTTTATTCTGGTTTTACCAGTGCTACCCAGCTAAAGGCATGCCAGATGATCAGGGAGAAATAATGTCTCCAGGGACCAAATCACGTGACGACTACTGCCACGTGACGTCAGCAGCAGATGGCATTGGTACCAGCTATGGCAGTTGGCATCGGTGTCATTTCTCTAAGAGCGACGGAGAGGTGAGAGAATCGCATTTGGCCGGGCGCGCCTGCAGCAGGCAGGAGAAGCTCTTAACACTGAGAAAAATGGACATCGCCTGTTGACCCAGAGGATCCAGGTAGGCTAAAAGTGAACGTGCTTTCCGCGTGCCAGTGCGCGCGCTTTTGTTTTTTGTCATGTTTCCGTTTTTTTTTTTAATTGGCATATATTTTAAAAACTGATATGTATATATTTTATATGAATAGTTTATCTGTGCGTTTCTCGGTTGTATACAGGTATGAATGTGCTGATGTTATATTCGTCACTGGTTTGCGTGGGCTTTGACAGAATGGATGCATTTCAAAAATTAAAAAAGAAAAAAAAATGCACCGTGTTTACGCCGCGCAGGAGCTTGATGAAGCTCTTAGATAGACTACAGATTAAATGTTGAACGCCTTTCATGGCCATTCAGTAGCTGTTATTTCTCCACCATGTCTAGCAGGACTACAATGCTGACTTTACCGTTTGAAGAGCCGGTGATGATGGACACTCAGTTCGTGCCAAACTTTCCGCGGGACTGCGTGGGCGAGGGGAAGGTCACCAAACACGACGCCTTCAAAAAAGAAGAGCTGCTCTCACACACGGACCTTAAGGCGATGGACGACGACGACTCGGAGAAGGACGAGGACGAGCGGGACGAGGGCCCAGACGAACACGACGCTCCACGGCGGCGAGGGCCACGCAAAAAGAAGCTGACCAAAGAGCGGATCGACCGCGTGAAGCTAAGGCGCATGGAGGCCAACGCGCGCGAGAGGAACCGCATGCACGGCCTCAACAACGCGCTGGACAGCCTGCGCAAAGTGGTGCCGTGCTACTCAAAAACGCAGAAACTGTCCAAGATCGAGACGCTGCGTCTAGCCAAAAACTACATCTGGGCCCTTTCGGAGATCCTCAGCACTGGTAAGAGACCTGACCTCTTGAGCTTCGTACAGACGTTGTGCAAGGGCCTTTCCCAGCCCACAACCAACCTCGTGGCGGGATGCCTGCAGCTCAACGCCCGCAGTTTCATCTCCGATCACGGCGCCGAGACGTCCTTCTCGGCCAGATCGCCGTACGACGCCGTGTACCCGGCTTACCACGACGACCTGGCAACTACCGGGCACGGCGGAAGTGGAGGAAGTGGCGGGGCGGACGGTGCCAAACCCTTCAGGCCGTACGGCTACTGTGGCACCTACGAGTCATTCTACGAGTCGGCGTCTCCTGAGTGCGCAAGTCCGCAGTTTGACGGACCGCTTAGCCCGCCGCTGAACTTCAACGGGATTTTCTCACTCAAACACGAGGAGCCGGGTGACTATGGGAAGAGCTGCCATTACGGCATGCGCTACTGCGCTGTACCGGGTCGCTCCTCCATCAGCCAGAGCGCGGTGGCGCGCGCCTCCTCCGACCTGCACTTCCCTTACGACCTCCACCTGCGCGGCCAATTCTACCCTGCGCAAGACGAACTGAACGCCTCTTTTCATAATTAGAGCGGAAAAGGCAAACATTCCCTCCCCTTGCATTTCTTTCCCTTCCCTCGCCTTTTCGGGGTAATTACTGAAAACAACGAACTTAAGCCCGCAACATGTATTATTTACGTCGCGCTCCATTAGGAGCTCTTTGGTTGTAGGCTAACTGATGTTTTATGTATTAGAGTTAACTGAATGGAGTGATTTGCTTAGGGCGGACATTTTGGCGTGGAATTTACTTGAAAACCAGAATCATAGCCTAAATTATGCTCTTCTTTGGTTTTATTTAATATCTTAATACAAAAAAAAATCATAACAAAATACCACGATGCTGATTAAAAGAAAAATCGGACACGTAGGATATAATCTATATAATGGGTCTTTTTGTAGGCCTACTATATGTTTTCTTCTACTGGAGTATCCTCCAATAATTGTCCACTTTTCGTTACGTTCATGAAAATTTACAGTAAGGTATATATATATATATATATATATATATATATATATATATATATATATATATATATATATATATATATATATAAACGAACACTACCCAATGCGATCAAAACGTCCAATACAGAGCAAGGCTCTTAATTTTGCATGTTTGGAATAAATTCAGAAAAAAATGAGAGCAATAAATGCAAAGGCATCTATGCAACACACGGGGTTTTTCAAGTCAAAACCAATGATAACGCAAACAGACCCTGCATTTCTCCAGTAAAATATAGCCTGATGTCAAGGCATCCAGCATCGGTACGTTTTATTTATTTGTTTATTATTATTAATATCATTTGACAAGTGGGATACTGCTGACAAATTCCTTTATGTATGTACATCCACTTACATTCCAAAAGCTTATTTTAATGTATTTAACGCTATAAGGATAAAAGACGCCATTTTCAGTGTCCGTTGTTTTGTTTCTAGTTTGACACGTGAAATGTGTCAACGATTGAATGTCTGGATTGATTTAATATATTTAGTGAATAGCTTTATATATATATACTATATATATATATATATATATATATATATATATATATATATATATATATATATATATATATATATATCTCCTATCTTAAAAGTAACAAGTTAAAAAAAACACGTAATAACTATGCTCTTAATTTATGTTTTTGTGTATCTTTGACCTTGAGAATTTGGGACGTGGACAATCTAATTTATAGGAGGTGTTCTAATTATAACAAATTCACACTTCTTTAGAGTTTTCTACAGGCCTGTATAACCAGTGCGCACAAAAAGTAAGAGGCGCTGTGCTCATAAATTAATGACATTAAGTTAATTATCACAAGAAAATGTAAAGCTTGTTAATGTAAGTACATTATGCAACAGTTTGTTCTTCTTTTTGTAATTTATTTTTTTAATGTACAGTCATTTGATGATATGATGTTGGAGATGTTGCAAACAGGCTCGAAACAATCACATCTACAAATTAATTCCAATTTATTTACTTTTTTTTTAATTGAAGCATGTAAACATTTTTGATTGAAATGTTTGTGTCATGTATAGTGAACTCATGTCATGGGAATTCCTTGCCTTAATGATTATAGTGCCCATCAGTTATGCAATGTAATGTTTTCAGTGGTGGAATCGTGTACATCTTTTCTCACAACACTACGACAAGAGGTTTTAGTGCAAACGCTAAGGAATGCACTAAAACTGTTCTTGTGCAGATTTGTACACTGTCACTGAGTTGTTTTGTAAAAATAAAATAAATGTAAATTGAATATTGTAAGTTCGTTTTCAATTGATGTAGGATTTTATCCGCCACCTTCCTTAGATACATGATAATATAAAGTCGCGTTTAAATAGAAATGAAAGTGGTAGTAGTAGTAGTAGTAGTAGTAGTAGTAGTAGTAGTAGTAGTAGTAGTAGTAGTAATAATGATAATAATAATAATAATAATAAAATAATAATAATAATAATAATAATAATAATAAAGCCACTTACGTTTATAATAGCAACAATTATATATATATATATATATAATATTTCGATAATATATAATTTCTATTCAACTTTACCTGCAGGAACGGGCCGAAAATTCAGTTATTATTTAATAGACACACTGAGTAGGTAACCTATGTAACCCACTTCTAGTAAACTGAGGAATAAACAGAGAAAAAAAATCTGATGTCATGTGACCCTTAAGAATAATAAAGCAATGGTGTTTGATGGATATCTGTCCATCTGAGGACAGTCTGAGGGTTTGGGGTTTTCTTTTGACCCGTGAGTTTGTCGCAGCGGTTGGAGCACAGCCACATTGCGGAAGAGCTCCTTCCGCAAACAGACAGGGCGCTGCTACAGGTTCCGCTAATCAGAGAAATTAGTCCTACTGCATGCTAATACGCCACGTTTGGATAGGTTTCAGTCCAATAGCCCAAGGTTGGAGGCGCAAATACGTACAGCCTGTTACGAGCAAATATAGACTAACGCTTCCAGGTTTTTTTTTATATTTCGGTTAGGGTCAGGGAACTGTACGGACAGCTTTGTACTGTATTTTCGCCTTTTGAAGACCGCAAAGCGGGACAGAACAGGCCGCTATTTAACACGACATTTACGAAAGCATCAACGTAACTGTATTTTTTTTAGGCTATATATACACCTATATACATACATAAATATACATATGTATATGTAGCCTACTCACTCCTACTCACACTACTCAGTCCAACCAGACGAATGGGGACGTTGCAGCAAAACTTAATTAAAGTTTACCAACTGTTAGTTTTTGTTGTTTTTATTTTTTTGGTAAAATGTTGCTGTCAATAAGGGGAAAATCACAGTGGCGTTTTCCACACACTTAGAAAAATATGGTACTCCGTAAAAGAGACATCACAGTCATAAAGAAATCTGTTATTCAGTAAACTAGGAACGTTACATAATTGATCTTTTAAAATTGATTTTCACATATTAAGATATAATATAACACAACAACAACAACAACAACAACAACAATAATAATAATAATAATAATAATAATAATAATAATAATAATAATAATAATCATAATAATAATAATAAATATTGGTGATGATGATGATGATGATGATGGTGATGTTTAAAAGGAGGCTATGAGGCAAAACTGATCAATAAAGGCTGCGTTAAATGTTATATATTGTGTTTAAATAAAACAGGATATAACATTCTTAGTGCGTATGTAGTATCATCTCGGTGTTTAAGTCAGATTTGTTTTTGTCGGCTGAGAGGAATAAAATATGATGAGGAAACTTGAAAAAAAGGCCCGTCTCTCTGTGTGAGTGACAATAGCGCGGCGCCTTCGTCTCCTGCTCATGAGCACAGCGGCAGATGGTGTGGGTTAGAGCTGAGATGTGGAGGTACACTTGCACCGTTCACTGCGAGCTATATACACTGCGAAGACTGGCATGAACGCTCACCAACCATACACTGCTATAAGACAAGCTATTCTGCAGATACCCAAACCAATTGCTCTCTTATGTATGTATGTATGTATGTATGTATGTATGTATGTATGTATGTATGTATGTATGTAGTAAGTATTTTAAAAAATATATTTAGAGAAAACTTGAAAGTTTTAACACTGACTGTTTAATCATCAGCAAAACACATATTAGAATTACAGGTGTGACAAATTAAAGGAAAAACATCAAGCATCTTAGTAAGGTGTTGGATCACCGCAAGCTGCCAGAAAAGCTTCAATTTGCCTTGCAATAGATACTACATATCTCTGGAACTGTTTTTACAAAATATTCTCTAATGTGTTTTAATGATGGGTTGTGGAGAGTGCTGCCTAACATGTTGAGTTAAGTTCTTGTGACTGTCAAGACCACAGCATATGATTTACATCACTGTCATACCCATTCAGTGAACCCTCGTGCCCTGTAGTTGAGGTAATTGTCATCCTGGAAGAGACCTCTGCCATCAGGATACAAATGTTTCATCATAGGATAATAGTTAGACAAACTGTTAGATACTTTGTACTGACCCACTCATGTAAGGTGACAAATGGATTCAAATAATGCCAGTAAAATGCTCCTCACAGCATAACAGAGTCACTAATATTTCTGTATGTTAAACAGTTATCTCTGACCATTTGAAATAAAATACCAGTACCCAACTTACTTAGTATGTCATCAGAACGTTTAAAATTAGTCACTTGAATAGCATTCATCTAAGTGAACAGTGTTAATGGTGTGATTGAACATATGGTATTGCAGTGTGTGTGGGTGTGTGGGTGGTTGGCTGGTTGTAGGTGAGTCGCTAAGGTATCTGAATCATTTGTGCTATTGCTCAGCGCTCATTGCTCATCCTTCTTGTCTACATGTCCTTGTCATCTCAGCTTCTGCCATTCTTCTACTTCTACATTTAAAAAGCTGTCTTATATTGTCATATACTGTATGTTCTCATTGTATATGTATGATGTAGATATTTTCATGCGTAAACTGCAGTGCCGGTCAGCAGAACATATCGAACATTAACTTTCTTATTATGAATAGTGGAATGTTGACTTCTGTGAGATTTTCAGCTTCTCATACAGTATGTGCATGCAATAAAAGGCTCTAGTGTGTTCACTGTCTCTACCAAAAGCTCACTCAGTAGCCCTGGGTAACAGACACCTGAGTGCCTGTGAGACAAGGCTCAGAATGAATAGCCTGTTAATAATAACGTCCGGGTAATTAAAAGTGAAAAATGTTGTGCTCGCGTGATTTTGATTTATCTGTGTGGGGCTATGGCCTTCTCTTCACACCTCCACCACCACTTGGCTGAGAGAGAGCTGTCATTCTCTCTCTCTCTCTCTCTCTCTCTCTCTCTCTCTCTCTCTCGCTCGCTCGCTCGCTCGCTCAAACACAACACACACACACACACACACACACACACACACACACACACACACACACACACACACACAGACTCTCCCTCTCTCATCGTTTCTGTCATCGTTCCCAAAATTCTCCACAAGTCCCGGGTCGCAGATGGTGTGGGACACAGAATTTTCCCCATTAAATTCCTAATAATCTTTTTTGCAGTGCTGGTGGCAGAGGGGGGTGAGGCAGAGGGATTTCTCATTTTAATTAGAAGGTTTAAGGAGCTAAGCCCCTTTGAAAAGCGTGTCCTCTGAGAGGTGGGTGCAGGTGATCCTCCAAACAGAAGTTGCAACCACATCTTCAGCCAGCAACTCGTTTACATATTAGATTGGTGTCAGGTTGGCACTCGTCCTGGTTGAAAGAACGCCCCTATTTCTGAACTTGGCATATTCTCCCATTATCTTGGCATGGTGCAAGTGTTGTAGTATCAGGAGTTATGAGCTACCCAATGTATATGCTGACAAAGATAAATATGTACTCCATAACACATAAGTCATAGGAGTCTCCCTACCATAGATTTGTTTATGGATTTATTGAGAGATGGGAAAAACAACTGATACATTCAAGACATGGGCCATATCAGGCCTCTCGTTAATTTCACGTTACTTTCAAGAAATCAAGTAAGTTCTAAGCATTGTAAAGCTGACCCACTATGATGCAATTAATCAGAGCATTGATATCATCAGCCCACAGGGCTCTTAATGTGAATTTAAAAGCCTGATATTAAATATGTAAGACCTATTCAAATTTGGACAAATTGCACGAAGTTTGTCTGCACTAGACAACGGCTAATCAGAAGCACGTTTAATAGCCATTTAAAAAGGAAATCGGACAAAAAGGTCATTTGTAGTCCACGCTTAAACCAAATGAAAAAAAAATGACTGGAGCTTCTTATAGATATCTTGTGTAGAAAAATTTCTGCTGTGAGATTTCTCGAATTTACTGTGCAGTAGGGTCCAGCCATTACTGAAACACGTGTCTGACCTGAGGTCTTTGGCTCAATACCCTGGAAATGGTCCAGACAATTCAGCTACTGTGAAGTTCAGAGAAGCATTTAACCTTGTCAGATCAACAGTTTATCAAATATCAGTGGCATGCCAAAGAGCTCTAACTGCATCCAAAACATGATGGCTATAATGTATAGGACTCATAATCAGTAAGCTGCAGATGCAGAGTTATATTATTTGTGACTGTCCAAGACACCTGGTCAAAAATGCAGGCAGATGGGGATATCAAAAACAAATATATAATATTTAAACAGGAACAGAAAACAAAAGTATTAAATATTTAGAACATGTGAAAAAGCCAAGCAAGGAAACTAGGCATATAGGCAGGCAGCACAAGTATAAACCAGCAAAATACTACAGGAAACAGGGGTGTATAGGTCTGTAAATTAGAGCTTGAACTGAGAACAACTGCAGGTAATGAGGTAATGTCAGGGCCTGCCCAATCAGGAAACCAATCAGGAGCTGAAGAGCCAGTGTTGGGTCTCTGAAGGGGGAGACTCTGACAGTGACATTTGATTTTACTGCCTCATCACCTTTGAAATAAATTGTGAAAATGTCTCATTTAGC
>CM022757.1:25563702-25703702 GCA_012411365.1 Ameiurus melas | reverse complement strand
AGTTTAAAGTGAGAAAAGAAAAGAAAAGAAAAGAAAAGAAAAGAAAAGAAAAGAAAGGAAAAGAAAAGAAATGAAAAGTGTTATAATGAAAACAGCCCAGAAACATTGTAGAATCAAAAGGAGTTTGACATTTGTCATATCATTCAAACACAAGCTGTTACAAGATTAATTAATCTCACTAGTATAGAAAGACAGTTAATTGAGAATCTTTTGACATCCAGGTCAATGCAGGTTTACTAAATAATAATAAAGAAATAGGTATTTTGCTATTATCAGGATTATGTATATGCTTGTTAAATGGGATTAATTTAATTAGTAAATATGTTAAAAAACAAAGTGGTATTTGTATTCATATGATGCATTTGAATGTGTACCAATTTGGTATGTAGAGCATGTAGAACATGGTATGTAGAGCTGTGGCTCAGGTGGTAGAGCGGGTTGTGCACTAATCATAGGGTTGTCAGTTTGATTTCCACGTGACTCCACATGCCGTATTTTCACAGGCAAGACACTGATCCCCAAGTTGCACCTTGCATGGCAGCTCTGCTACCATTGGTTTGTGTGTGTGTGTATGTGAATGAATGAATGAGAAACAGTGTAAAGTGCTTTGTAGAACCCCTAAGGTTAAAAAAAAGCGCTATATAAGTGCAGCCCATTTACCATTTACTATACATACCTCTACATGGTATTATATTGTTAGAGGAAAAAAGTTGACTGGTTTAGCACTAGACATGCCATTAATTTAAGAAGGTTTTCTTGGCAATGAAAATGGTCAACAATCAAAATAGTTAAAATGATTCAAAATCAGATATTGCCCCATGACATTTACACTATTGAGTTGGATGAATTAAGTTTTTGCTTAGTCAATTACCGTATTGTATATACAATGATTCTTGTCTGACAGTGATTTTTATTTGCTTGGTAAGAAAACTCATTATACCAAGTTTCATTAACTTGCTAAACCTGTTTATATATATATATATATATATATATATATATATATATATATATATATATATATATATATATATATATATATAATATATATATATATATATATATATATATATATATATATATATATCAACTAAGCTGTTAAACTTCACTTTTCTTTATAAAGCTTCTACAGTGTCTATTTAATCATTCACTTCTTGAAGATGTAACCTCTGCAAATGATGATAGTTTGTGCCACTGCAGTTTTGCACATCTGTTTTTCAGTACATTTGTGTTTTCAGAGAACATTTAAAGAGCAATTAATGGATGAGGTAAGCATTTTTTTATCCTATTACTAAATTACAGCGGTCAGCTCATACATAATGAACTACAGACTCACAGCACAAAAACAAATTTTAAAAGCAGGCAAACAATTATCAAATTATCAAAAAGCAGTAATACAAATTCATCTAACATAAGGAAGACAGTATGAAGCAGATATTAATGTTAATCAAGTTAATGTGGACACAAGATACATTATGAATGTGTTTGCTACAGAGACAGAGCAGAGTGTCACGATTCTCCCATACAACAGCATGCGTTGAGCGCTGTTGTGCATGCGCAGACTTCTTCCGGGTTGACGTCAAGTTTTCGTCTCGCCTCGTCAAGGGTCATAGTTCATTGGGTCACGTGTGTTTAGGAATTGCCGGCAGCTGCTAACGGTTGCGGGTTAATGACTGAGAGACCTATATATATCGTGAGCCATGCTCGAGACAGATTTTTTCCTACAAGATTGCCAAAGCTATTTTTCAAGTCTGTGTGAACCGAAACCTCGGGAGAAACAGTGGATCCAGTTCATGGTGTCCCGATATTATGGCCTAGCCGCTACTTGCAGTGCCCACGAGACCCTGGATAATGTAGGACAGCAGGCAGTTCTCGGACCTGTTTTGGGGAGAGTTTGGAGCACCAGAGGTGAGCTACAACTTGGATGAGCTATTGGAGGGAGTTAATGTGGCTCCCATTCCATGTGCATTATGAGCAGGCGAGACACCAAGTTGAAGTTAAACCAGACAACCAAGTCCAAATCCCGGTCACATCTCAAGTTCAGGTCCAAGCTACGCCTCAAGCTCAAGCCCAAGTCAAGTCTCGCGTTCCAAGCCAAGTCCCTGCCACGTCCCAGGTCCCTGCCACATCCCAGGTCCAGGTCCCTGCCACGTCCCAGGTCCAGGTCCCTGCCACGTCCCAGGTCCATGTCCCTGCCACATCCCAGGTCCATGTCCCTGCCACGTCCCAGGTCCATGCCCGTGTCCATGTTAAGTCTCCCTTCCCTGTTTGAGTCACATCCCAAGTCCCTGTCCAGGCCAAACTACAGGTCCAAGTCACAGCCACAGCCAAGCCCCAAGTCACAGCCAAGCTCCTGCCTGACCCAATTCTCAGAGTTCCACTCAAAGCCAAGTTCCAAGTTCATGTTCCAGTCACAGTCACGCCTCCAGTACAGGCTCCAGCCCCACCTCACGTCCAAGCCCTAGCCACAGATCGAGTCCAAGCCGAGGCAGAGTTCCAAGTCCAAGCTCCAGCCAAATTTCACGTCCAGGACTCAGCCAAAGCCAAGTCCCAAGGTTCAACCCAAGCCATGCCTTCAGTTCCGGACCTCCAAGTTCAGTCTCAAGTCTCTGATTGCAAAGCCCAAGTCAAGTCCCAAGTCTATGATGTCAAGGCCCAAGTCACGTCAAGAGTATCTGATGCTCAAGTTCCTGCCAAGTCTCAGGTTCCTGACATTCCTACCCAAGCCATTCCTCAAACTCCAGGCATAGTCAGGTCCATGCCCCTGTCCATGTTAAGTCTCCCTTCCCTGTTTGAGTCAGATCCCAAGTCCCTGTCCAGGCCAAACCACGGGTCCAATCACAGCCACAGCCAAGCCCCAAGTCACAGCCAAGCTCCTGCCTGACCCAATTCTCAGAGTTCCACTCAAAGCCAAGTTCCAAGTTCATGTTCCAGTCACAGTCACGCCTCCAGTACAGGCTCCAGCCCCACCTCACGTCCAAGCCCTAGCCACAGATCGAGTCCAAGCCGAGGCAGAGTTCCAAGTCCAAGCTCCAGCCAAATTTCACATCCAGGACTCAGCCAAAGCCAAGTCCCAAGGTTCAACCCAAACCATGCCTTCAGTTCCGGACCTCCAAGTTCAGTCTCAAGTCTCTGATTGCAAAGCCCAAGTCAAGTCCCAAGTCTATGATGTCAAGGCCCAAGTCACGTCAAGAGTATCTGATGCTCAAGTTCCTGCCAAGTCTCAGGTTCCTGACATTCCTACCCAAGCCATTCCTCAAACTCCAGGCATAGTCACTCAGAGTAGCTACGTCAAGGCTACTGAAGAGGGCTCATCTGTGGAGTTGCAACTACAAGCAACATAGGTTTTGCTGCTAGAGGAGACATTCCAGAAACGGGTTCTGAGCATACGGCTTTGTCAAATAGAGGACGAACAAAATCGACTAAGGAAGCTTCTGGAGGAAAAAAAGGAGAGAAGGAGGAGAGATCCAGCTTCACCCCGTTCAGACACAAATGTCAGAATTGGAAAAGAAATTGGAACAGGTGCATGAAATGGGGGCAGATCTGGAGGATGAGAGGAAACAGAAAGCTCTGGCTGTAGCAGCAAAGAAGAAGCTGGAGCTTGACCTGTCAGAGCGGGAAGCTCAACTTCCATTAATGGCAATTTAGCCATTAAAGCTCGAGATGAAGCACAGGGACAGCTGAAGAAAATACAGATTCAGTTAAAGGATCAGTGGCGGGATGTGGATGAACTCAGAGCAGCGAGAGCACTGAGCAGCGCCAAAGAGAGTGAATGCAGGGTCACAAGTATGGAGGCTGAAAATGTGCGGTTACATGAGGATCTGTCTGCAGCTGATTGCAGTCAGAAGCAGGTTCTGCAGGAGAGAAATGAGCTGCATGATGAAGTGACAAGCCGTAACTCCAAGATATCTGCTTTGAATGATGAGAAGCGGAGGTTGGAGGCTTGTATTTCACAGCTGGAGGAGGAACTTGATGAGGAACAGAGCAAAATTGAACTCATCAATGACCGATTGAAGAAGCACAAGTGGACACGCTGAGCACCGAGCTAGCGGGTGAGCGCAGCAAGGCTCAGAAGAGTGAGACTGCTCGGCAGCAGCTGGAGAGACAAAATAAGGATCTGACTGCCAAAATGCAGGAGCTGGAAGGCTCGGTCCAATCGAAGTCTCAAGTCCACGATGTCCAAGTCCAGACCCAGTCTCAAGTCCACGACACCCAAGTCCAGACCCAGTCTCAAGTCTCGGATGCTCAAGTCCAAGCCAAGTTACCGGTGCCTGACCTCCAAACCATGTCTCAAGTTCAAGCTCAAGCCATATCTCTTATCCAAGCCATGTCTCACACTCAAGCCACGTCTCAAGCTCAAGCCATGTCTCTTGTCCAAGCCATGTCTCTTGTCCAAGCCACGTCTCAAGCTCAAGCCATGTCTCCAGCTCAAACCAGGCCCGCTCAGCCTCCACGTCCAACTGAGGATGTCGCTCAGCCTCTACGCTCAGTCTCCACGTTCAGCTGAGGACGCCACTCAGCCTCCACGCTCAGCTGAGGACATTGCACCGCTCCCAAGTGTCAATGAGAGCGTGGCTCAGCCTGTCGGCCCGGCTGTAGTCCTTGCTCTGCCTCCCTGTTCCGCTAGAGACTTTGCTCTGCTCCCCTGCTCCAGGGATACCGTGCAGTTTCTTCCTGGCGCTGCTTGGGACATTCAGCCTCGGGGGCCGGGGCCGCTGATGAAGGGGGAGGACTCTCCTTTGGGGAGTTCATCCTCTGTGCATGCGCGAACCTCTTCCGGGTTGACGTCAGGTCTTTGTCTCGCCTCGTCAAGGGTCATAGTTCATTGGGTCACGTGTGTTTAGGAATTGCCGGCAGCTGCTAACGGTTGCGGGTTAATGACTGAGAGACCTATATGTGTAAGTGCGTTGTGTGTGGGTTTTTGTTTTTTTTTTCTCTAGGAGTTGGTTAGGTGTTCACGGAAAAGGTGGGTCTTTAGCTGTTTTTTGAAGATAGTGAGAGATTCTGCAGTCCGGATTGAGATCGGAAGAGCATTCCACACTGGGGAACGGTAAGCGTGAAGGTTCTGGGAAGGGACCTTACGCCACGCTGAGTGGGAACTACTAAACGTTGGTCGCTAGTCGATCGCAGATTGCGAGAGGGAATGTATGCCTTCAGGAGAGAGTTGAGGTAGGAGGGTGCTTTTCCTGACAAAGTCTTGTAGGTGAGCATCAAGGCCTTGAACTTGATGCGGGCAGCTACAGGAAGCCAGTGGATGGAGATGAAGAGGGGTGTGACATGGGTTGTCTTGGGCTGGTTGAAGACAAGGCAGCATTCTGAATCATCTGAAGGGGTTTGATGGAGCTGACTGCGAGGCCTGAAAGCAGTGAGTTGCAGTAGTCCAGTTTAGAGATGACAAGAGCCTGGACTAGTATCTGTGTAGCCTGTTTGGTGAGGTATGGTCGGATTTTCCTGATGTTGTACAGGATGAACCTACAGGACCTTGCAGTTTCTGAGATGTGGTCTGTAAAGGTCAAGCCGTCATCAAGAATCACCCCAAGGTTCCTGGCTGTCTTGGTTGGCATGAGTGAACTGAGCTGTACAGTGAAGTTCTGGTTGATTGAGGGAAAGGCTGGGATGACGAGAAGCTCAGATTTTCCCAGGTTAAGCTGAAGATGGTGCTTCTTCATCCAGACCGAGATGTCTGACAGGCAAGAAGAGATGCGTGCAGAGACAGATGGGTCGTCAGGCTGGAAGGACAAATAGAGATGGGTGTCATCAGCATATGATGTAGTGTAGATAGAAAAGAGGAGTGGACCCAGAACTGACCCCTGTGGAACGCCAGTTGTGAGTTGCTGAGTTTCAGAAATACCTCCACTCCATGATACCTTGAAGGATCTGTCCAAAAGATAGGATTCCACCCAGCGTAGAACTGTTCCAGTGATGCCCAGGTTGGAGAGAGTTGATAGGAGGATCTGATGGTTCACAGTGTCGAAAGCAACAGAGATGTCAAGTAGGATGAGGACAGATGATCTAGAGGTTGCTCTTCCTAGTCGTGACAGGCTTCAGTGACGGAAAGCAGAGCAGTCTCCGTGGAATGGTTGCTTTTGAAGCCAGACTGCTTGGTGTCTAGGAGGTTCTTCTGTGTGAGAAAATTGTACAGTTGATTAAAAACAGCTCTTTCAAGAGTTTTGGAAAGAAAGGGAAGGAGGGAAACAGGTCTGTAATTGTCAACTATAGCAGGGTTGAGTGATGTTTTTTTAAGCAGTGGGGTAACCGGGGCTTGCTTAAATGAGGTAGGGTATGTGCCAGTAGAGAGCGATGTGTTAAAGATGTGTGTAAGTGCAGGTAATAGTGTGGGATAGATGGATTGAAGAAGTTGAGAAGGGATAGGGTCAAGGGGACAGGTTGTGGGACCCGCTAGAGGAGGAGGGTTTGAGACCCTCAGTCTCTGAGAGGGAGAGAAGGAAGTCAGTTGGGAGTTACGTGGAGGAGGAGTCGGTCTATGCATGTCTGGGGTTGAGAACTGGTTCCTGATTGATGTAACCTTGCTGGAAAAGAAAGTTGCAAAGTCAACTGCATTGAGAGAGGTAGGGGAAGGGGAGGAGGGGGACAGAGAAGAGAGGAAAAAGTTTTGAAAAGAATGCGGGTGTTGGGAGAACTACCAATCTTATCTTGGAAGTATGTGGCTTTAGCATTAGCCTTAGCCAAGTGAGCCTAGCTTAGTTTGTTGATTGTATTACGTTTCTTGTTTCTGTTTGGTTTGCTTTCCCTGTCTATAAATAAAGATCTCCGTTTGAACTTGCGTTTGCATCCCGCCTACTTGCCTGCCATCACGCCACGTGACACAGAAATAAAGGCAATAGAATACAATGCAAATTCACCATCCATGAACTAAACTTCTGCAGTAAAGTTGTAGTCTTTTTTATTGTACAATATTCTTGAACTCCTTACCTATTTGCTTGGATTACATTGTATTCATCTTCACTTAATCATGATCAGATTTGTGGTGGATCTGGAGTTTATACCTGAAATAGTGAGCATGAGATGGGGAAAAACACCCTGGATAGGGTGTCAGTCCCTCACATGGCACCATGCACACACATTTACAGTGATTTGTGCCTACAAGTGATTTGGAGTAGCCAGTCAACCTACATGGGAGGTAAGAGGAAACCAGAGAACACAAAGAAAGCCCACACAGACACATGGAGAACATGCGAAAACACACACAGACAATAAACCCAGTTCAGGATTGACCTAGGAACCTTTGTACTTTTGAACCAGCTGTGCCACTGTGCACAGCTGGATTAAAAGTCACTCTGTAAAAATTTTGTATTCCATAATTAGTTTTTTGGAATAAACCTCAGATCATCTTAACCAACCAATATATCAAGTCATCTGTAATTGACTTCCAAATGGTCTTATTATGTCTAGTGTCCCTTAAAAACCTTAAAAACCTAAAAATTCTTCACCAACTGCCTATAGAAAGGTATTATTCTTCTCCCTGAGATCTCTTGACTTATATTAGATGTGCATATTGAACACTCCTTTGTTTGGATTAAGGACACCAAACCTTAACCATGAACAATGCACTAAAAACATCTTATCAGGAGACTGATTTTTTTTTCTTTTCTACAGAATCAATGTTTCATTAAATTATACTCAAGAATTGCCTGAACCTGGCACACTTTGGTCCTGACTTGGTATTAAGATCTGTCTCTGGTGATCCAGTCACCCAAGTGGAAATGCCATTTTCTTATACAGAATCTCACAAAAGTGAGTAGACCCCTCACATTTTTGTAAATATTTGATTATATATTTTCATGTGACAACACTGAAGAAATGACACTTTGCTACAATGTAAAGTAGTGAGTGTACAGCTTGTGTAACAGTGTAAATTTGCTGTCCCGTCAAAATAACTCACACACAGCCATTAATGTATAAACCGCTGGCAACAAAAGTGAGTGCACCCCTAAGTGAAAATGTCCAAATTGGGCCCAATTAGCCATTTCCCCTCCCCAGTGTCATGTGACTTGTTAGTGTTAAAAGGTCTTAGGTGTGAATGGTGAATGGGGAGCAGGTGTAATAAATTTGGTGTCATTTAACAGGACAGGTTCCACTCAGAACAGGCCTCGCCATGGTCGACCAAATAAGTTGAGTGCACATGCTCATCGTCATATCCAGAGGTTGTGTTTGGGAAATAGACATATGAGTGCTGCCAGCATTGCTGCCGAGGTTGAAGCGGTGGGGGGTCAGCCTGTCAGTGCTCAGACCATACGCCGCACACTGCATCAAATTGTTCTGCATGGCTGTAGTCCCAGAAGAAAGGCTCTTCTAAAGATGATTCACAAGAAATCCCGCAAACAGTTTGCTGAAGACAAGCAGACTAAGGACATGGATTACTGGAACTATGTCCTGTGGTTCGATGAGACTAGGATAAACTTATTTGGTTCAGAGGGTGTCAAGTGTGTGTGGTGGCAACCAGGTGAGTCAAGCATGGTGGTGGGAGTGTCATGGTCAGGGGCTGCATGAGTGCTGCCAGCACTGGAGAGCTACAATTCATTGAGGGAAACATGAATGCCAACATGTATTGTGACATACTGAAGCAGAGCATGATCCCAGCATGTATTGCAGCATGATAACAACCCCAAACACACCTACAAGATGACCACTGCCTTGCTAAAGAAGCTGAAGGAGAAGTGGATGGACTGGGCAAGCATGTCTCCAGACCTAAACCCTATTGAGCATCTGTGGGGCATCCTCAAACGGAAGGTGGAGAAGCAGAAGGTCTCTAACATCCACCAGCTCCGTGATGTCATCATGGAGGAGTTGAAGAGGGCTCCAGTGGCAACCTGTGAAGCTCTGGTGAATTCCATGCCCAAGAGGCAATGCTGGAAAATAATGGTGGCCACACAAAATATTGACACTTTGGGCCAAAATTGGACATTTTCACTTAGGGGTGTACTCACTTTTGTTGCCAGCGGTTTAGACATGGTATTAACATTTATTTTGCAAATGGATCACAAATGGAGAACTGAGACACCTGGGCTTTTCATGTGCTTCTAGTGTGTCTCTAATGAACATTTGTGATTACATTTGGTCACATAACAATGGCCCACCACCAGATTTTAAAGTAGCCATAGCTTTTAGCATAAAAAAAAATTCTGCACATACACTAGCACTACTCTGCACACTTTGCTTATCTAGAACTCAATTAAATATCTTGTATAGTAGCACTACTTGTATCTTTACCACTACTTGTATCTCCACTTCTTGTATATTTACCACTACTTGTATCTCCACTTGATATATCACTTTGCTTGTATTTCCTCATTTGTAAGCCGCTTTGGATAAAAGCATCTGCTAAATGAATAAATGAAATACTTATTCAGTCGTGTTTTGCCAACTTGCTGATGGTGTGTAACAGTTTTTATCCCAAAGATTAACTGCAGTTCCAATAGTGAAGTTCAGAAGGTGCTGTTTTTTCAACCTCAAGAATCAAACTCAACCAAACTGTAAATGCTGGGCTCTTTTTTCCTCCCTCATTGTTCAGCTCATTTTATTGATTACCATGGTTGCTTGAATGGTGATTTTGATATTTACATTTACATTTATTCATTTAGTAAACGATTTTATCCAATGCAACTACTGCTTTATATCTGTTTATATATTTTTTCAATAATTCAATGGCAAAAATTTTCATTTTTCATCTTTCTATGTACCTACAGCCAGACTTGTGCAGGTCATTTTCCATCTGTCTCTTTTTTAATTGAATGGTTGTTTTCCCCATGCTGAGGCATGAATGGATTTTACATGTCTGCAACCTCATATTATTCAGTCAATATGGGAATAGTTTCTAGAGGCTGAGAACAATTAAAAAATAAAGAATGAAAATGTCATCTTTAGGAATTAGTAACTTCCATTCAATCATTTTAAATATTTTGTTAATTTTGGAGTTGATTATACTTTAATAGTGATATCCTTTGATCTTGATATAAGTACACTCATCCCTTACTGAGTTAATACCCCTCAAATCTTTTTCACTGCTGTTTGGAGATTTGCAGTTAATGATATCATCATGGAGGTACTGCTAACCTGAATATTTCTTATGCTTAACTAAATAGGCAGAACAACACCCTCCCACTGTAATTGTACAGCTCATTGGATGTGTGAGCAGAAAAGTACCTTGGAAAAGTGTTCCTAATCCATCTATTAACTTCTATGTGCACCATCTGCGCATTATCTTGGATCAGTTCCTTATTCAGTTCATCTGTGGTTACAATGATATTTCAATATAAATTATACAAACATTCAGCCACTTGTTCTTGAGATATCATGCTAACAAGAATCTCAGATGGACGCACAGGGCATGTTCAAGAAATGATGAGGGATATCTCAGTCCACATTCCACTCCTGTCAGACAAGAACAAGAATCTGATACTATCATGAGCACACACTCGATGGAACTACACATTTGAAGACTGAAAAAGCTGCCCAGAGGTAAATCTGTGACTATGATAGCCTCAGGTTCATGTTCTTGACTAACAGGAATGGAACCAAATGTGGTTTCTGCTGTTGTAGCCCATCCACCTCAAGGTTTGATGTTTTGTGTATGCCAAGATGCTTTGCGTATTCTTCCTGACAGCTCAAACCAATCTAGCCATGAGATCAGCAGTTTCTGAAATACTCAAACCAGCTCACCTGGCACCAAGCACCATGGTTAAAGATGTTTGATGTGAACATTAACCGAAGCTCTTGATCTCATGAGCTCTTATTTGTACGATTTTATGAATTGCGGTGCTGCCACATGATTGGCTGATTAGAAAACTGCATGAATGTACAGGTGTTCCTAATTAAGTGGATCGTAATTGAAGCATACACTTGTTACCTGTATGAAATAAAAGGAGACTTTTCTGATAGTACCGAATACTTTGAAGGTTTCAATAAAATGTAAGACGTAAACAGTATGTTTTTTTGGGTGGAAATGTAACAAAGTAAGAGTACAAGCATTAAAATTCAATAATAATGTATAAATACACCAAACTACTTAACTATTATCCACCCATGGTTCTGAACAGCACAGAAGATGTCAGCTTTAAATATGCATAAGATTGTATAATAGATCTTCACCTGCCAATCACACTCCTCTTAGCCAAGTATCACTAACAACTTATTTCAATTAAAATCCTTTTTCATCAGTCTCTGCTTTGGAATATCACTTCAGTGCAATCAGTTGCAACCTAGTCAATAAAGCCAATCTCTGAAACCAAAGCATCCGAACTGCTACCCACTTCTATTTTTATTGGTCAATAGAAATTTGTGATGGAATGAAGGGTGGAAACTGGTAGGAGCATCAACTCTGGGTATATCCCAAGCATCTCCCTAGTTCAGTAAGTAGTGAATCAATATATTGTGTAAACGAGTTCAGGCACTGGTAAGGACCCTACATCACTACACACTGGGAAACTGATAACTCAATTTCCAGCAACATGACTACATACTCACATTGTAAAACATCACCAAAAATTTTAAACTTAAATATTTTAAAGTTTTATATGTCATATAAATGTGTTAGCTTAATCCTATGTATTTCTTTCATAATATGTCAAGCAGAATCATAGGCAAGCTAGTGGATTTAAAAAAATCATTAAACACTTAAAAGTCATTAGACTCAAACAAACCGTGTATAGAATGCTAAATAAAGTAAAAAATCGCTAACATAAGTAATTATTTGAGAGCTACAACAACATTAAGAAGCTACTTATATTTGCAACTGGAGTTGGCTGCCAGTTTGTCCCCAATTTATTTAGAGCTGAGAGGCTTCAGAAAGCATGACATCATTTCCAGTAAGGAAACATAGTGAGCATCAATGCTCCCTGGTTTTGCGGTGATTTTTTTAGGGAGCCAATGGTCTGGTGTACTGGAAGGATTTTGCAGACAGCCCTTAAAATATCTCACTCCCTGATCAGTGCTTTGACTACTGAACTAGTTGAGTCATACCTTCTGTCTCACACCCTATACACAAACATGCTGAAAACAAGCTTATCACATCAGTGTTGTGCAAATCTGGGAGTTTAACTACATTTCTTATAGCAAGGTGAAACTCAGGGATTAGTTATATGTGCTATTTTACTATTTTACTATGGTTTCTTAATGAATTCTATTTTATCAAACCTTCAGATATAAGCAATAAGCAGATAACCCTTTAGAGGAAATCTTCCCATATTGTTGGTAGGAAGAATGAATGGCATTAAAATAGTAACACGATTTTTTAATGTCCATTTTATTCTGCTGATTCATCCATTATCCAGAATTATTTCAAACAATTCAAAATTATTATTAAGTATTGTGTTTGATACTTATAAAACACCCAGACTTCTTGGCTGCTCATTGATTGTTAACAAACTTCACACACTGAACATTTGCACACACACACACACACACACACACACACACACACGCACACACACACACACACACACACACACACACACACACACACACAAACAACATTAATTTATGACATGCTAATGTATCCCAACGATTCCGGCAGCAGAAAAAAGATGCAGCTTTCCCGGAGTGTTGGTGATCTTTTTATTGATGGTTTCGGTGAATTTTTCTATCAATGTTTCTGTTTTTGGAAGACAAACCAAACACCATCCAAACAGCATCCCCAGTCCACTAAGATTCTATTCACCAGCCATTGTCATGTACTTAGGGAAGTATGTATGGCAAGAACATATAGTGACAATTTGGAAAATACTATTACGTGTAAATATATTAAACGTGTGTAGACACATTATAGAATGTTTATAACAGTACATTAGACTTCACTCCAGTGGGATTACATTGTAACTCATAGTCAGACCTTCGGACATTTTCACCTCTATTCGAACTTATCAGCATTCAACATCATGTCTAATTATCACTCACACCTGCTTCCATTTATGTGCTCATTTACCTCTGAGCATGTATACGTCATGTTTCTCAGTTTTACCTTGTCAAGTTTTTCCATTACCTCATACATTTCGAAGTAATACTTATTTGTTTGTTTGTTTGTATGTACCATGATTTTTTGCCTGCTCCTCTTATTGTGCATATCTCATTACGCTATCATTTACTGAGTGTAAAATGATGCACACCAATTTTGGATGCACTCAAAACGTCCTTTCTAAATCTGTTTTTTTATAATCTGTTTTATGAGTGTTTGACAGAGATGCCTAGATATTCTGTGTGGCCAGGTACAGTATCTAAGGCATTACAATATGGAGACTTAATCCTAAGTAGCATTGCAGTTGAAAATATTATTTTATCAATATTCTAAAGTTGAAATCCATTTTGCTCCTTATATAACAATACATGCCAAATCAAATGTTCTCTTAAAAGAATGGACCTTCAGTCCACCTTTAACAGAGCCACGACGGTTCATTGGAACAGTGCCATCTACTGGGGAGAAAACAAGATTTTTTGCCATTTCTTCATAGCAATCAGTCTAAGGATGCAGTGTTAAAGATATCTGTATCAATGTCATCAAGCAAGTCGCAGTAAAAATAATAAACTGACTGCGTCATAAGAAAACTTCTTTCATCCCTGTTATCTCTACAGTGGCCTTGAAAACTGTTCAGAATGGAAGCCAAGCTGAAGCCAGACTACCAGTTTCTTGTATCAATGAAGTAGGCATTTCTTAACACTAACAATTCTTGGTACTGTTTGTGGAAGATCAAAAAATAAATAAATAAATAAATAAAATTAAAACATTGTTCCAGTATGTTACAATTATCAATATACGTATACACACAATTTGCTGTATAATATCTGTTACATATTATAGCATTATTATAGGATTCCTGTTTTTACGACACACTATGACAAATTTCAGCAATATCCCAGAATATAGTGGTCTTTTATGGTGTAATTTTATAATGATGTCTGTAGAGTGAGTATGTAATATCTTGAAGTAACTTGTACTGACAGTTCAGAAAGTGGGGAAAACATAAATAATAATGGTGGTCAATGAAACAATGTTTCACTCTAGTAATGTATAATAATAGTACATGGTTATTTCATAATGATTATTCATCAATACTCCATTCATCAAAAAGTCAATATCCATAATTCATTAACCAAACTATGACTCACAGGAGATTTTTGGGAATGTTTTAAGAAAATATATGTTGCTTGTGCTGCAAAGCTGAGTGGAGTGGATAGTAATTATGGCATCGAAATTTAATGTGCATGAATATATTATTGACCAATTAATTAGTAGGATCTTACATAAGTAATTGCATAGGTACACCTTTCTGATTTTCCCTAAATGTTCTATATAGCACCAAAGGTTCTTCAAGTTGAGCTTTAAAGGTTCTATATAGAATCAACAAAGGGTTTCCCTTTCAGAAAATATTCTAAGTAGAACCTATTTATTAATATAGAGCAGTTTACTTTGTCTATTTTGCTCACCATCCAGAAATTTCCCTAAGCTTGTACATTCTCTGAATGATACCCTTGGTGCATTTCACATATACCAGAATGTATTTGTATTCATGAATATATTTAAACACGCAATATACTGAATACTATATATATTCAAACATTCAATATATGAATATATTCGAACAAAGCAACGTCCCACCCATATGTGTGATTTCGTTTTGTGCACAGAGGCATTGCCATGCTGGAACAGGTTTGGGCCACTTAGTTCCAGGGAAGGAAAATTCTTATGCATCCTATACAACTGTGTGCATTCAACATTGTGGCAACAATTTAGGGACAAACCACATTTGAGGGGTCACAGTCCCACACAAATTCATGCTTCAGCTATATTTATAACTGCATTTTTACAAAGCACACAGTTTGTACATATAGTTAGTTTCTTACATTTATATAGTGCTTTTTTAGACACTCAAAGCATTTTACATAGTATTGGGGGTATATCTCCTCAACCACCACTAGTGTGTAGCATCCACCTGGATGATGCGATGACAGACATAGTGCACCAGAACACCCACCCATGGTGCTTTTCAGCACTACTTGTATCATTATTTAAAAAATCTCAGTATTAATAATAAATAAAATCATAACTCAATATAAAGTCAACAGACAGTGGGACACTTTCATAGCTCTGTATGCATCTCGGGGTAGCTCAGATCTCTTTCTAGTACTGTTCTGGAGCTGTGCATGTAACCATTTTTTAAAAACCTCCCAATCTTTTCCTGCAACTTTGACTCATTAACACTTCCATGGGAAATTCTGACAAATCACTCCTCCTCAAACAGAAGGAGCCAATCCTGCCAATCACCACAGAAAGTTTGTCCAATCCCACCTGCTCCTGCAGAAAGTTTTTCCGATCTCCATAGTTTGACAAATTGCACCAATAATAAAGGAATTTTGTCCAATCCTGCCTGTTTCTACAGAAAGTGTACCTTTAAAGTATAACTCTAAAACGTATTTAAATGTAACGAGTTATTAAGGTCCAATTATATATTTAAATGGTTTTAAAAGTGCAGTACACATTACCATGTAAGAGAAACACACTAAAATGCAGGCCAGTGACAAGGAAAGTTACAGCACTTTTTTCCCTGAGAGTGTATCTGACTGGTCCCACCCTAATGAAAGTAAAAACCAATCTGTTTTACTATGCACATCAATGTATCCCTCTCTCAACATGCCACACAGAGCATATACACTCACAAGCCACTTTATTAGGAACACCTGCTCATTCGTTTATCCAATCAGCCAATCATGTGGCAGCAGTGATTGCATAAAGTCAGGCAGATTCAGGTTAGAAGACTATCAGTTAATATTCACATCAAAAAAATGTGATCACATGGGAAAAAATGTGATCTTTGTCTATGGCATAGTTGTCAGTGCCAGATGGGCTGGCTTGCGTATTTCAGAAACTGCTGATCTCCAGGGATTTTCTCTTGAGTTTACACACAGAATTGTGTGTGTGTGTGTGTGTGTGTGTGTGTGTGTATGGGGGGTGGGGTGGGAAGATAAGATCCACTGAGCGGCAGTTCTGTGGGAAGAAACACCTTGTTGATGGGAGACGTCAGAGGAGAATGGCCAAACTCATTTGAGCTGACAGGATAGCTACAGTAACAGTAACCTTTTTTAATCCAGGGACCCAACCTGCCTTGTGTCAACAGCTCAGTCTGATGGCAGTGGTGGTGGTGGTGTGATGTTGTGGGGAACATTTCCTTACAAATAGATAATAAATAATAAATAAAATAAGCTAATTTATTAATAATTATAGGTTTACTGCACATACATGCCATAACTCTGAGAATATTAATTACTTTGATAAATCAATATTAAAATAATTGAACGAATCAGTAAAATATTGAAGGACATACAAACAGACTGTGCTGATGGTGCTGTTATCCACGCATCAGGGCAGGTGCATGATGCAGGACTCACAAGGGCTTCATTGGACTGCTGTCTATCTGGCTGAGTGGAAGCACAAAGCTGTAAATCACTCCCAGTCTCTCTGAAGCACCTGTCAGTGTAGTGGAGTTGCTCAGCAGGGGAGCCTTCCACTCACTCCACACACACATGCACACACACCTTGTAAGAGACTGGATGCAACATACACTGATGCAAATGGGATGCATACAGAATGCACTCATGTATGGAGCGTATCAAATTCAAGGCAGTTTTATGAGTGACTGTGAGTAACGTTGTCAGTTTACAGCAAGGCATGATGTTACATCCATTTATTATGGGCATAGCAGCTTGTGTTATAAAACTCACCAGAATGATTCTATCCATTCTTATCTAACATTGTCCCATGAAAAAAATTACATTGTATGGAGTGTAAATTATATTCATGGTGCTGTATAGAAAATGTACAGTGATTTTGATGACACCTCTGAAAATCATTTATTTAGCGAGACAGCATGAAGATTAATACAGTCTTACTAAAATATCCTACTGAATTCATTAATCTGTTAGACATGAATGCTCATTACAAACTGAGCTATTACATTCCGTTCATTGTGCTGTGCTAATCAGCTAAAAGAAATACTCGGTGTTCCCACTATATCCACAAGCTCGTGAGGGCCCAGCAGAAAAATGTGAGACACAATTACACATGTTTGTCGTGTCCTACCAATTAACCCAAGATAACTATGAGCTGCGCAAAAACCTGGAGTACATGGCTGTGTGTCAACTATTACATGCATATGGTACAAAGACACTCGAAGGATCCTTTTCTCCACCTCTCATCTCTAAGAACGGAATGCTCAAAGGAACATATTGCAATAGAACCAGACCCTGCCTTTCTCTGGCAGCGGCCAACACTCTGAGCATGGGCCAATGAAAACACATAGTCCCCCGTCTCCACTTTTAATTGGGATATTTTAGGGCTATTAGCAGCGGAGGCTGTGTGCCTACACACAGTTCCCTAGGAAACACTATTAACCCACTGCCCCATCCTGTTGCTACACCAGGTACTATTGGATAATGCAGAATGATTTTTTTAACCAGACAAACAAAGTAAGAGAGGATGTGTTTGACATTTCCAGCAGGAGATGAGGATGAACTAAGACTGTTTCTTCAGAACTGGAACGATGCCACGTCTAGTAATCTGGCTGTTTTTAAGTATGTGTTTGCAGAAGGGAATGAGCCATTTGTCTCCATGGAATAGACTATAAGCTATATACCATATGTTATGTCAGCATTGATTACAGTTTCAAAAGGGCCCACCTTGTTTGGCAAACAAAGATTATGTGAATATTTGAGTATATGCTTTTAACATTTAGATGCCCAGCCACACACATACAGTAATAAAGAGAAACATTAAGCACTTGATGTATTATATCAAAAAAGTATAAATTGTCAGGGAAGGCTTACTGGCATCAATTACGTATTGCCATCTGATGGATGCAGAAGTAATGACAGGCAAATTAATTCATACAGACAGCAGCATTTTGACACTAAGCCAAATGCAAGACTGAAGACTCTCATTCAAAATAAGATTCAGTGCATGTACCATCACTGAAGATTGCTTCTCTTTAAAAGAAACAAAGCATGCACAACATTATTTTAAAACAGTAAAAGTAAAACAGCAAAACTCTCACTAGTGCTGAGGTGACCATGTAGATATATAACACTACCCATTATCATTATCAGCCATTGGCGATTGTACAATGGTTCAGTAATTCAGTTTCAATCTGTTATATGGAAGGGGGGGGGGACAGCACCAATGCCAGTGTCGAATATTGGTCAAGACATTAAACTACTGAACTACTGGTCGTGAGTTCAAACCCCAGCCCTGAAAAACTTCTACAGCTGGGCCCTTGAGCTAAGCCCTTAACCATCAACTGCTGTATTAATTAGATACAGTGCCTTGCGAAAGTATTCGGCCCCCTTGAACTTTTCAACCTTTTGCCACATTTCAGGCTTCAAACATAAAGATATAAAAATTTTATTTTTTGTGAAGAATCACCAACAAGTGGGACACAATTGTGAAGTGGAACGAAATCTATTGGATATTTTAAACTTTTTTAACCAATAAAAAAATGAAAAGTGGGGTGTGCAAAATTATTCGGCCCCCTTGCGTTAATACTTTGTAGAGCCACCTTTTGCTGTGATTACAGCTGCAAGTTGCTTGGGGTATGTCTCTATCAGTTTTGCACATCAAGAGACAATTGTATGAAATTCTTGCCCATTCTTCCTTGCAAAACAGCTCGAGCTAAGTGAGGTTGGATGGAGAGCGTTTGTGAACAGCAGTTTTCAGCTCTTTCCACAGATTCTCGCTTGGATTCAGGTCTGGACTTTGACTTGGCCATTCTAACACCTGGATACGTTTATTTGTGAACCATTCCTTTGTAGATTTTGCTGTATGTTTGGGATCATTGTCTTGTTGGAAGATAAATCTCCGTCCCAGTTTCAGGTCTTTTGCAGACTCCAACAGGTTTTCATCCAGAATGGTCCTGTATTTGGCTGCATCCAACTTCCCCTCAATTTTAACCATCTTCCCTGTCCCTGCTGAAGAAAAGCAGGCCCAAACCATGATGCTGCCACCACCATGTTTGACAGTGGGGATGGTGTGTTGAGGGTGATGAGTGTGTGTTCTTTACGCCAAACATATCGTTTTGCATTGTGGGCAAAAAGTTAGATTTTGGTTTCATCTGACCAGAGCACCTTCTTCCACATGTTTGGTGTGTCTCCCGAGACTTTTTATGGATATCTTTAAGAAATGGCTTTCTTCTTGCCACTCTTCCATAAAGACCAGATTTGTGCAGTGTACGACTGATTGTTGTCCTATGGACAGACTTTCCCACCTCAGCTGTAGTTCTCTGCAGTTCATCCAGAGTGATCATGGGCCTCTTGGCTGCATCTCTGATCAGTCTTCTCCTTGTCTGAGCTGAAAGTTTAGAGGGACGGCCAGGTCTTGGTAGATTTGCAGTGGTCTCATACTCCTTCCATTTCAAAATGATCGCTTGCACAGTGCTCCTTGGGATGTTTAAAGCTTGGGAAATCTTTTTGCATCCAAGTCCGGCTTTAAACTTCTCCACAACAGTATTACGGACCTGCCTGGTGTGTTCCTTGGTCTTCATGATGCTCTCTGCGCTTTCAACAGAACCCTGAGACTATCACAGAGCAGGTGCATTTATACAGAGACTTGATTACACACAGGTGAATTCTATTTATCACCATCAGTCATTTAGGACAACATTGGATCATTCAGAGATCCTCGCTGAACTTCTGGAGTGAGTTTGTTGCACTGAAAGTAAAGGAGCCACTTTTTTTTTTGCACACCCCACTTTTCAGTTTTTTATTTGCTAAAAAAGTTTAAAATATCCAATAGATTTCGTTCCACTTCACAATGGTGTCCCACTTGTTGGTGATTCTTCACAAAAAATTTAAATTTTATATCTTTATGTTTGAAGCCTGAAATGTGGCAAAAGGTTAAAAAGTTCAAGGGGGCCAAATACTTTCGTAAGGCACTGTAAAAGTAAATTAGAGTGTATGCTGTAAATGTACATGATCCAATTTTGAATGAATGAATGTAATTTTAGAAATGTATCCATTATAACTGTACATTTTTGCTTCTTCATAAAAGAGGACATCTGGCTATGAAATTGGTAATCTAAAAGCGATTTACAAGTGATCAAATTACTTTTTACAACACACACACACACACACACACACACACACACACACACACAAATCTATGTGAAAGCAGTGCGTCTTAGAATTGTAGGATAAATATAAAGAAAATAAACTAAGCAATATGTTTAAGTATACAATAGTGTGTTTCTAAATGGAATTATTATCCTAAAAATTCTGCCTCGTCTTCAACCAGCCCAAGACAACCCATGTCACACCCCTCTGCATCTCCCTCCACTGGCTTCCTGTAGCTGCCTGCATCAAGTTCAAGGCCTTGATGCTCAGCTACAAGACCTTGTCAGGAACAGCACCCTCCTACCTCAACTCTCTCCTGCACACCTACGTTCGCTCTCGTAATCTGCGATCAATTAGCGACTGACGTTTAGTAGTTCCCACTCAGCGTGGCGCAAGGTCCCTTTCCAGAACCTTCACACTAACTGTTCCTCAGTGGTGGAATGCACTTCCAATCTCAATCCGGACCACAGAATCTCTCACCATCTTCAAAAAACAGCTACAGCCCCACCTCTTCTGTGAACACCTAACCAACTCATAAAAAAAAAAAGAAAGAAATAAAATAAAATAAAAAATCGCACTTACATCTCTACTCTGTGCACTTTGCTTCCTCTGGAACTCAATTAATGGATATTGTATGGTAGCACTACTTGTATTGTTCGCTGCTTGATATATCGCTTTGCTTATTTGTAAGTCGCTTTGGATCAAAGCGTCTGCCAAGTGAATAAATTTAAATGTAAATTTAAAAGAAAATAAATTACTGACACCCCAATTTCTAGTGCAGGTTGGTGAATGAACGTAGGCCTTTCCTCTTTGTAAATCATTTGGATTTGTATGTGTGCACTTTAAATTTTCAGATCAGCTTTTTCACCAGTAGATGGAGATTAAATGGCAAAACACTGTTCAGTCAACCATTTCAGTTTTAATTTGGAAGTGTGTTATAAATCATGGGTATGATGAATGATCTGGCCTCCTGGCCGACCAATATATTTTTGAAAATTCATGATGCATGATTCATGATAATCTTTGCAAGGGTCCTAGGACCACTGACAGGTAAGCAGTCACTGTATTTTACAGTAGATATGGTGGTCTTTTGATATATGAACCCCTTTTTATTACACAACATGTACCCTGCCTTGTGCCCGATGCTTCCTGGGATAGGCTCCAGGTTCCCCGCGACCCTGAAGAAGGAGTAAGCGGTAGAAGATGGATGGGTGGATGGATATCTGTTATGGCTGCTGGCTAAAAGTTCTTTGCTGGCCTCATCTGACCACAGTACCCAATCCCAGTCAATGTGCCAACAGCATTTGGCAAACCCCAGACGCTTCAATTTATTCCTCTGAAACAGTAGGGGCTTTCTTATGGCAATCCTTCCAAATAGCTTTTTGGCATGGAGGTTTTGACAAATAGTGTTTTTTGAGCTGGCAAGACCTTCAGAATGTACCCAATACTTTAACTGTGTACTTTGTTTTCTTCCTACCAAATTAACCACTTTGTCCTAGTTTTTTTTTTATTATTGTTGTTTTGACAGTGAATAGCATTACTTACAACATGTTACTTTTTTTTTATTTCTGAAGATCAACAATAATTAATATTCATTAGTTATTTTCCCATGTTGATGGATCACAAAATTATGTACAACTTGGTATTTAAAAAATACATAAAAAATACATAAATACATATTGAGTCATATAAAAATATATATTTTTAAATTGCCATAAGTTATTTCCAATTAAAGTTTGATATGTATGACCTTAAAGAAGCACGTGTGGTTATCGTATTCCCAAGAGATTTAGTACTAAATATTAATGTCTATGTGATTGTTTTATTGAGGCAATCATATTTTTTCCTTCATATATGCATCAATAAGTGGCACATTTCAGTGCAGTAATGTGTATAAGCTAGACAATCAGAGGCAGATTGTAAGGAAGTATAATCAATAGAATATTATTTTTCATAGATCACTACACTCAGGTTACACTTAGGATCCATGAAATGTACTTCAGTGATCTGAAAGTGAGATAAAGGAAGGTGGACAGTGAGAGCTGTCTGCCATAGAGTATTAATAAGCTGGTTGTGAAAGTGTGACAGAATATATTACTATCCAACAAGCTGTGCTGATCAAAAGGTCACACAAGCACACACTCCAGATGTGTGAATCTCAATTAAGTCCACACCTGCGATGGATAAGTGCAATAATTAATACATGCAATATTATTCTTTAAAAATGTGGGAGTAATCGCGGGGGGGTGGGGGGGCGGTGTAAGGGAACCATTCTCTTCACTATTAACGGACACATTTTAATTATCTAATTTCAGAAATTTCAAGCGCTAATGACTTTCTCTATTTATTTATATAATTGTATTAGAAACGTGTAATACAAATCTGTAGTGACCCTCTGACATCTGTAGTGACCCCTGCATGCTGCCAAACCCAAACACATTTACTATGTAATGAAGTAGCATCTTATCTTTATCACAGATGTGATTTGATAGATACAAGGTTCAACAATCCCCCCTTGTGACAGGGGCTTAAACATCATCTTTTGAACTTCAGTGACATCAGTGCAAATTAATAAGGTCTAAAACTCATTTAAAGACATGCAGATCCATGATGAAATAGTCTTCACAGTGAACTACACGGTAGCAAAAACATTACTTATAATCAACCAATTTGTTTCTCTCTCTTTCTCTCTCTCTCACACACACACACACAAACACAAATAATGAGCTCATAAATACAATGAAATGTAGGTAAAATGTTTAATAAGTACAAAGCATTATAAATAAATGTAATTATCATCATCATTTCAGGTTTCATTTAATGAACCAATACAAAACATACCACATTTAGCCATGAAATAAAGGAATGAAAGCAACAATTATTAACACCACCAATTCTAACAAGGACAATGTAGCTCTTTCCTTGTAATACTTCTTTTGTTCCTTGTATTGATAAAATATCATCTTCGGAAAAGATTTCTGATTAAATTGCCCACATCTTCTTGTACAACTGTTTCAATAAGCAGTTTTATTTTACAGTCTATTTTACCGTTTGTGGATTCACAGCTCCCTCTGTTGGTCATATATAATATCACAGTTTATATTTTGGAAACAAAAGATCGTCATTGACCTCCTCTATTGAGGAGCATAGTCATTAATATCCCATCTCAAACGAACATGTTGGCAGGAATATAGAGAGGTAGTCCAAATGAAAACGGAGGGGTCTGACCGGGTAAACTGCAATCAAGACAAAAACAATAACAGCTGGCTGGCCTCTAGCAAAACCGCACAAAAACAACACAGTCTGGCGATTGCTGAAGCCAGGACTGAATAATCCTGAGCTATAGGGTGTCAAGCTCTCAAGTAGAACACATATCTCTAATTACCTATAGAAATGGACAGGCATATCATAAACTTCTAACCAACGTATGCAATAAACTGGTTCCAAATGGTTTCTTAAAAAGCCACCAGGCACTTTCAGCATCTTGAGAGTATCGATTCATTCATTGTAGCCTTTAAAAAGCAGAGAAAAACAAACAAAGATATAAAAGATGAAAATGGCTGGTGACTAATATGAAGCATCCATCATTAACTTTTTACATCTTTCCTGCATCGTCTTGCAGAAATTAATTGAGTGGCACAGAGAGGCCGGTGGACAGCCTGAGGCTAGACTGCCTCCACCGTCTGTTCCTTGTGTCTCACACAGACATGAGCCCACTAAACTGCTGATGCCAAAAACTCACTAAGCCACTCTGTGCAAGTCCACCAAAAGACCGGTGCTCCTCAAAATCAGTGTGTACATCATCACCAGATCACTATTTGTATATCATGGTAAGGTGAAAACTGGGGAAAATATACACACATTAAAAAGAAACATGTCAAAACTGATGATTTGTCTAGTCATGCTTTTGTTCAGTGCCTGTAGCACAATATTCAGAAATGAGCCAAGTATCACATTTTGCTTGGTTTATCCAAATATTTTAATATGACTTGAGGATGAGCAAGTTATAGCGAATCCTGTTCCTTATCCACACCACAAAAGAAAATTGTATTACATAGTATGGAGCAGGACACAAGAGCAAATGGAAATTAAGGCATGGGGGGGAAGTAAACCAACATTCAGAAACCATGTGTCGAAAAAATAAGTACACCCTCTATACTTCCACAGTCATTAAGAGAGTAAATAGCAGCCTGGTGTTACGACTGGAATGCACAAGATTTGTTAATCACCAGTAAGTGTGTCTACCTCCATAAAAACAGAGATTTTGACAGTTTGGTGTTCTGGAGCACCCAGGTGTGTGTGTCTACATCATGCCAAAAAGAGAGGACATCAGCCATGACCTAAGAGAAGCAACTGTTGCGGATCATCAATCTAGAAAAATTTATAAGACCATCTTCCAAACAATTTGAAATTCACCATTCTACAGTCAGAAGGACTGTTTACAAATGGAGAGATTTCAAGACAGTTGACAATCCTTCCACCATCTTCCATTGCTCCATGGTCCAGTTCTGATGCTCACGTGCCCATTGTAGGCGTTTTCGGCGGGGTACAGGGGTCAGCATGGGCACTTTGTCTGATCTGCGTCTACGCAGTCCCATACGCAGTAAGCTGCGATGCACTGTGCGTTCTGACACCTTTCTATCACAGCCAGCATTAACTTTTTCAGCAATTTGTGCTACAGTGTCTCTTTTGTGGGACTGGACCAGATCGGCTAGCTTTTGCTCCCCACACGCATCAATGAGCCTTGGGCGGCCATGACCTTGTCGGCGGTTCACCGGTTGACCTTCCTTGCACCACTTTTGGTAGGTACTAACCACTGCATACCGAGAACACCCCACAAGAGCTGCAGTTTTGGAGATGCTCTGACCCAGTCGTCTAGCCATCACAATCTGGCCCTTGTCAAAGTCACTTAGATCCTTACGCTTGCCCATTATTCCTGCATCCAACACATCAACTTCGAGAACTGACTGTTCACTTGTTCCCTAATATATCCCACCCTTTGACAGGTGACACTGGAATGAGATAATCAATGCTATTTACTTCACCTGTCAGTGGTTTAAATGTTATGGCTGACTGGTGTAGATGGCCATTTCATATGGCCAGAAAATAATCACCTTATTCAAATTTGTGGTCTTAAAAACCCCTGGGGCCACTGTGCTCCTCTTGAAAGCCCATCATTTTAAATGCCATGGACCTTCAACTGTTCTTCCTTCAAAAATGTTGATCTGTTTGGGGACAGAGACAATAAAAAGGGGAACACATTAATTAATCCTAATTAATACATTAACAATGCTGTAATAGTTTACAGCATAGACAAGAAAGGTTCACCTCAAGAAGAAACTGGAATTTATTTTCTTCTGTCACCTGGATCACTTCACCATATTCAGGGTACTCAATCACAGTACCACTGCAGGCAAATTTCTGCCCAAACAGTATGACCCAGTTAAGAGTTATACAAATGCATCAATAAATAAATAAATAAAAACTACTTAACAGAAAAATTACAGAGGTTTCTCCTTCAATGAAAAAAGTTACCTTTTTGAAGGCTGTCTCAAGCTTTTTCTTGTCATAATCATCTGCAGTTTCTTGCACTATAATTAGTGCTTTGCGCCCGTTTCTTTGTTGAATCCTTATGTGAATCGTATCCTCCGTCCCAGCCGGGAGCAAGTTGTCACCCTTAGTTGCATCAGTAAAGGTATCTGAAAAAGTGATAAACAAACAAAGTAATAAACAGGCCCACCCCACTCTTACACCTCTGTAACTCTGGACCATCTCACATTCACAATGTACCAATTCCAGCCAAGACTGTGAACATTTGCATATGACTATATTCTAAAAAAAAATAAATGGGAAGGGATCACCAAAGTGCTCCAGAACATGCTCAAACTTCAGAAGATCAGGTGATGTACAGAGTTGCGGCATTTTCAGCAGTTTAAGTGTACAACATTTAGACTCAATATATAACAGAGGTACAAGTGGCTGGATGATTATTACCTAACCCTGTAATGAAATACACAGCCAGATGATAATATAGTAGTTCTTCAGTTTCTGGCTTGAATGTGGACAATCCCTTGGTTCAAACTTTTTCAGCCTTTAAATGTAAAAATTCCACAGACACCCTCAGCACCAATTTCATGAAAGTAATCCACTTATTTAACATGTACAATAATATCTTGCCCATTTATTAGACCAAGAGAGTATTTATTTTCCCCCTGAACTTCCACAAAATGGCATTTAGTTTTACTTGTCAGAAGTACAGAGGTTTGGATTAAAGCCATTTAATTCAAGAGTAAGACAGAAAGAAAAAACCCTAGGAAACTAGAGCTACAGAGTGGGCATCACTATTATGTGTAAAATAGCATGATACCATGTGCTATTATGTAACATGAATAAACATGTTACATAAAGAGTACAAACTATATCAATTTTGTTTAGTACAGTGCTTCAGGACACATTAAGATGTGAAAGCGTGTGCTTATCTGTGGCTATGTCTATGGCATGGTGACAAACATCTATGCCATCTATACCACCAACTGAACATGCATGCTCATAATAGAAAATTGTCTGAGCTCTTCAGCACATTCAGTGACTTAACAGAGTTGAAAAGTAACCTCACATTTCCCATGACTTTGCCTCCAAAAAGCAAGTTTCCTCATTTTCACCATAGACTTGGGAACATTTCCTAAGTAAAGAGTTTAAAGCACTGATTCAAACTAAACTCACAGTCCACTTTATTAGGAACAGCTGTACACTTGCACATTCATGCGATTATCTAATCAACCAATCATGTGGCAGCAGCACAATACATAAAATCATACACATACAGCTCAAGAGCTTCAGTTAAAGTTCACAAAAAATATGGAGTGAGCGGCAGTTCAGTGGGTGAAAATGTCTTGCTGATGAGAGGTCAGAGGAAAATGGTTCAAACTGCCACGAAGCATATAGTAACTTTTTACAACCGTGGTGAGCAGAAAAACACCTCAGCATTCATAAAACATCGAACCTTGCAGCAGATGGGCTACAACAGCAGAAGTCCATATCAGGTTCCACTTCTGTCAGACAAGAACAGAGAGCTGAGGCTGCAGTGGACACAGGATCATCCAAACTGGACAGCTGAAGACTGGAAAAACATGGCCTGGTCTGGTGAATCTCAATTTCTGCTCAGGCACACAGATGTTAGGGTCAGAATTTGGCACCAACAGCATGAATCCATAAACTCAACCTGCCTTTTGTCAACAGTCCAGGCTGGTGGAGGTGATGTAATGGTGTGGGGAATGTTTTGTTGGCACACTTTGGGCTAATTAATATCAATCATAGCTTGAATGCCACAGCCTATTTGAGTATTGTTGCTGACCATGTGCTTCCCCACAATTTCCGTATCTTCTAATGGCTACTTCCAGCATGATAATGCACCATGTCACAAAGCAAAAGTCATCACAAGCTGGTTTCATGAACATGACAATGAGTTCTGTGTTCTTCATGGCTTTCCAAGTCACCAGATTTGAAACCAATAACAGGAGATTCACAGCATGAATGTGCACCTGCAGGAACTGCATGATGCCATGATGTCATCATGGACCAGAATCGTAAAGCAATGTTTCCAACATCTTATGGAATCCACGCTACAAAGAACTGAGGCTATTTTGAGAGAAAAGGGACGCCCTACCCAGTATTAGCATAGTGTTTTTAATAAAGTGCTCGGTGAGTGTACATTAGGCCTATAGGGTTTTTGCTTTTTATAAGCAGTGTGGCTTTTTATATTGTACTCATCTAGATTAATTCACACTGTCATTTTAGTCTTGTTAATATAATATCGCAAGTCATGCCATGGTCTGGTGTTTCACTTTTTTTTCTACATACACCTTCATATTAAAAAGTTGTCCGAATGGCACATGCTCGAGTAACAGTGTTGGGCAAAGCGATTTTATTTGTTGTATGCAGAACACGCACACTTGTTTATGGACTGTAGAAACTCTAGAGTAGCCTGAAGAGATGTCACTGGTGGGTGTGTGTGTGTGTGTGTGTGTGTGTGTGTGTGTGTGTGTGTGTGTGTGTGAGTGGTGAGTGAGTGAGTGAGAGAGAGAGAGAGAGAGAGAGAGCACAAACCGTGCCTCAGATACAGTATAGTGCACCGCGGTTCATCATCCATAGACAACAAACACATTAGCGTGCGGTTACAGCGGAAATGTCCCTCATTGGTGGAGTTCGATTTAAGGATTGTGGGTAATGTAGTAAATCATTCAACAATAAAATACGATTTCCTTTTTTATTTTTAATTTTTTTAATATATATAAATCTGAAAGCAAACTGATCAACGACTTAGGAGCGTAAACCATCGTATAACGGTCTCGTAGCCCATGGCGAATGAATCTTAACAGGTTTATTACACGCCCAAAATGAATATCATTTTACTTCCGGATCATGGCAGCTCAGATCTGTAGTTTCCTTTACGGCCTTTGTATAAACAACAATCTAGCGATTATGCATTTATAACCAACCAACTGGTAATTAACGCAGGAATGTCATCGCAAGCTTATATTGTACATGAGTAACAGACCCGCAGCATGCTCAGCTAAACCAGCGCGTGACGTCTCTCCCGCAGATGTGTGTATCATAGCTATGATGGAGTACGTGCAGTATAACAAGCTAAGCAGTCAGTGGCGTGATAGATTTTTACCTAGCCCAGTAGCATTGCTAGTTAGCACATTAGCTAAGCTACATCGTTTGCCATTAGAAATGTTTGTGTGTGGTAGAAAACAGGCCTAAATTGGGTACAGTGAAACTTACCAAAAGACTGGATGCTCTGGACATGCGATGCTTTATACCTGTGACTGTGAAAGCGATCAGCGTTATTGCCGTCTGGTTTATCTGGAATGTTTTGGTTATTAAGTAGCTTAACCAAAAGCAATACCGGGAACAAAAAAAGACAAAGACAGCTCACAGTTGTTTACACTACAAAACAACGTGACAGCCTGCAGAGCTGAAAGCGTTACACGAACAGATGAGGTTCAGGTATCACGTGGTCAGAACGGGAGAACCTCATTGGTGAATTGCGCTAAATGGCGTTGTATACTTTTCTATATGTATAGTTTGTTGATGTTTTCGCTACTAGCGTTTACTTACTAGTGATGGGTCATTTTACTGACTCGGATCTTTGAATCTCGTTCAGCAAAATGGAGGAATCTTTTTTTCCCTGAGTCTTTTCGTGCATTTCAGCAGCATATAATATGTTACAGGTTAAATTCCCCCAACGCATCTATTACTTAATAAAATATCAAATAAACTATAGGTTAATGCAGCCCAGGCTGAATTATTATTAATTAATAGCTTAGCTGGGTCTTCAGGCTATACAGTCTGTTAGTTCACCTCACCTCCGATCCGAGTCATTATTTTGTTACATCACATTTGTCACGTCTGTTTCCCGGAAACAGAAATGATTAGTTCACCTCTCAAGTCTTCAGGTTCGAGTCGTTCGTTCATCCCATTTCCAGTATTGCATGGTGCACTGTCTATGGGCTGGTCACCGGTAGAAAGAACGACTCGAACCCGAAGACTCACGAACTGAGCTAATTTCTGTTTCCGGCACAGAACCTATGGGGATAAACGAACCAAAAATTAACTAATCACTCTGAGACAACTCGTTGTTCCCGAGTCACATTAAAGATTTGTTCAAAATGAATTAATCAGTCATGAACAACACATGACTAATGCTTACTTACTAGACAGCTCACTGTCTACTAGACAGCGCACCCCCCCATTCCCACCACCGAACCGTTCAAAGTTGTTGGTCTTTGCCTATCCATCGCTTAAATTTTCACTGAATTGCGTGATATAATTGTTTAATGTATTATACTTTGCATTGTCGGTGCATTTCTGTATCCAGTTCTTGTCACGTGGAGGCTGTCCCAATGCAGGGAACACCCTGGATGGGGGGCAGTCCATCATAGAGCACAATCGCACATACACTTCGGACAATTTGGAAATGCCAATCAGCCAATCGCCTGTGCCAAGTTTAGCATATTCAGTGTATTTTCTGAATATATATTATAGGTGAAATATATTTCTTAATAACTTGCTATAATAAGGCAGTGTGTTCAGTGGCTTAACCATTTATGATAATATAATAATACATAACATAAAATCTTTCTACAATATTAGTGTGTGGAGATAATAATATATTAGTAATAATATTCCAATTCAAAGTGTAATTTTTTCAATATAGTGCTGTTCTATGTAATCAATAAGGCTGTGTGACAATTAATATATTAGTGTTATTTAAGAAGTGTGTTTGCCCATATCTGTAGGGCTCTCACCTTCCAGTGCTAGAGTTTGTCATCCCAAATAAAAAATGCTGATTAAGCAAAGAAGTGGATATATAAACAGAGTCTTTTCCTTATGAATAATATTCATTCATTCTTCACCAACCAATTTATCCTGGTCGGGTTGCAGAGGATCCGGACTCCATCCCAGGAAGACTGGGCATCACAGTTCATCACAGGGCATCATACACACGTTTCCACATAGGGCAATTTAGTGTAGCTAATCCTACTGGCATGTTGTTGCAAAGTGGGTGGAAACTAGAGAACCTGGAGGAAACCCTCAAACAGAGGAAGAACAGTAACCCAAGCCCAGGATTGAACTGGGGGGACCATGGGGTAATGCCCCTGATTCATTTATTTAATAGAATAAGTATCTTATAACACATAATAATCATCAACAGCAACAAAAGTAACAACAGTAGACAAACATAGCTTGTATTGCATGTTAACTACAGGGTAACAAAATATACACTTTTGGGTATACAAAATACAAACCCTGAGCATACACATATCAAACAATAAGAGTTTAAAAAAGAGAGCAATACAAGATGCTTAAGGAAAACAAACACAATAATTTGTGATTCTGGACCTGTTTCAAAAGCAGAACAACATGGAGGTGACAAATTTCACTCCCTGTGATGACTTTCCCTGATTGTAAATGCAACTTGTAAATCCAATTACTGTGGTATGAGGTAGTCTGTATTGACACAGTCCTAGGTTGTAAGAAGTACAAGACAACAGGATAAGTTTCAGAAAGTGTGAAGGTACGTTCACACATGCAGTGATTTTATCGCTGCAAGTCGCCAGTCACTGTATTATGAATAAGGGAACTCAGAAGGGAACCCATCCTCATCTGGGCAACAACGGATAGTGTGAAAGAATATTTTTTGAACTAGTCCACTGTTCACTAAAGAAAACCTGAGTGCAAAACTGCATGTGGTAATTGTAGTTTCAAGGCCATAGCAGAAACCATAGTCCGAGCAACCATAGCGAGAATGTCCATGTGGAATTGAGGTCCAAAACTATTTTATGATACTTCAAGCGGTACTATCGCAAGCAATCTCTAGGCTGTAGCCTCCACTATGAAATTGCCATTAGGTGTTCCTACTACTGGTTGCCATAGTAACATGGGTGGCGCAACTAACATTCCACTTTTAACAACAAACCAGTTTTCTTGCTGCTAAAATTAAACATTCTGGAGGGAAAGCTATCTTGTATAAAATTCACCAGTGTATATATGCACCATATCCTACAACAGAAAGGAGAAGCAGTGTGTGCTCTTTGCCATTGCGACCATCTATCTGCGGCAAAAGCGCAAGCGCCACTTATATTCTGAGCGCTTTTAAAACAAAATAATAATAATGAACTAGTCACTTCTTGTTGCAATGGAGTAAAATCCCAGTGTAGTTCCTATCTCAGTAAGTGATCGTCATTCATTGTATGTTCTGAGAGGCGGACCGCATTCCCACCACCGAACCGTTCAAAGTTGTTGGTCTTTGCCTATCCATCGCTTAAATTTTCACTGAATTGCGTGATATAATTGTTTAATGTATTATACTTTGCATTGTCGGTGCATTTCTGTATCCAGTTCTTGTCACGTGGAGGCTGTCCCAATGCAGGGAACACCCTGGATGGGGGGCAGTCCATCATAGAGCACAATCGCACATACACTTCGGACAATTTGGAAATGCCAATCAGCCAATCGCCTGTGCCAAGTTTAGCATATTCAGTGTATTTTCTGAATATATATTATAGGTGAAATATATTTCTTAATAACTTGCTATAATAAGGCAGTGTGTTCAGTGGCTTAACCATTTATGATAATATAATAATACATAACATAAAATCTTTCTACAATATTAGTGTGTGGAGATAATAATATATTAGTAATAATATTCCAATTCAAAGTGTAATTTTTTCAATATAGTGCTATTCTATGTAATCAATAAGGCTGTGTGACAATTAATATATTAGTGTTATTTAAGAAGTGTGTTTGCCCATATCTGTAGGGCTCTCACCTTCCAGTGCTAGAGTTTGTCATCCCAAATAAAAAATTTGCTCTCCGGCCGTGGCCTCTGGGTTTGCTGGGTGAAGGGTCTGGCTTGGTGCTGCTCGTTCCCGGGCACCAAAGCAGTGACAAGCTGGACAATGGTCGGCATGGCTCATGTTGCCAGAAGTCACCAGCTCTCATTGAAAATAAATGATCTCCGGTTACTTTGTACTTTCCAGTTTACTTTTATGTGTGAACGAACCTTAAGACCAATGTATGATCAAATAGGTAATAACACTGATACTTGTAGTGTAATTGAAGATACATTCTGTTGCTATTCTGCATTTAATTTATGCTTGATATTTAAGTACAGGTACTGTATATTTCAATACATGTCTGGTCCCCTGTGTGGGGGAAAAGCACCTATGATGAATGTTAGCAAGATAGGTACTAGATTTCTTTTTTCAAAAATAGTATGCAGTCACTGAGAAAAAAAACAGCTCAAAGACAGTCAAGCAGCTATAGTATCTGACAAGTGCTCTGTGCTTGCTTTTTGTTTCTCACAATTCTATCAACATAATATGCAAAAGCACTTGTTCTTATAGTGTCCAGGTCACTGCCCAGTACACTCTCCAGGCTGACAAAGTCAAAGGCATTTCTGTCTAAGCTGTTTATGAGAAACAGTTGCGAATTTTCAAGTTTTGCCATCTGAAGCTCCTCGGCACACTGGGCTCGAAACCCATCCTGAATCTCAGTCTCAGAACAACATAAATCTTCTTGGGCCTGCAAATAGCAGTCAATCTTTGTCTGGACAAAGTGGTACTTCTTCCGTAACTTTTGAACAACTCTTGCAAGGTCTATGTGGTGTGCCTTCTTCCACTCAGTCACAGTAAGCACATAGAAATCAAAATTATCCAACATTTCTTCCATCCCTTCCAATGAGTTGACCATAATGTTCTCTATTCCTGACACAGCCCAAAATCTGACATTTGGGTACTGAGGACTTGTTGCTGGCATTTCGGCAAGCACTGAGCTAAAGGCACCATTCCGCTGTCTCATTAGGCCATTCAGAAGAGTACTTACCCCAGATCCTGTCTCCCCTAAAATAGCCACATCAAGCCGAAAGTGGTCTAGAGCCTCCAATATAGTCATAAGTGTTTCAGTTCCAATTGCAGCGTCAAAACATTTGCAGAAAGTTCTTAAGTCCAATACTTCCTTTTCACTGATTTTCCCACTCTGCAAAGCACGGTGCATGTAAGTCCTGATGTGTGTGTGTGTGTGTGTGAGTGAGAAAGAGAGAGAAAAACAAAAATGTCTTGATCTTAAATGTGCCATATCATCAGTTTTAAATCCCTTATAAATGCAGTAGTATTATTTCTTAAATGCAATGGCAAAAATATACAATCACAAAATACTCACCTTTGTTTCATGTCTCCACTGAACATCCTCACGAGGAAACAGGAAAAAACTTCTCTTTTGAGCTCTGAAGCCTCTTTCTCGAAAGTGTCTTTAAGGTTCTGCATTTCATAGTTCTGTGTATCATGGGCTGACACTAAGAAGATATGGGGGTGCAGGTTTTTCTCTTCTACATATTTTAAACATTCATTTCTCATGATAGTTAAAGCACCAGTTTCGGTGAAGTTTTGTTTCCTACTCTCTGCACGCAAGTCGTTGTCTACTTTTGTTCTAATAACATAAAAAGGCTTCTTTTGTTTATGTATTTCATCAATCAGAAGCATATTGTTTTCTCTAAATCGTTCAGATATCACTACAAAAAACATGTCATAGAGACTAAAGTTTATTGTGTCCACATAACTCTTTGATGTAAAAGAGGGTGTGCCCATCCCTGGAAGATCCCACAGTCTCACGTGGGGGCAATCTGGATACTGATACATTGCAGGTTCCATTGTGGTCTCCACAACTCCTGTTGGTGCAGCTCCTCTAGCATCATGATCCAGTCCAATGAGAGCATTAATGAGTGTAGATTTTCCTGAGCCAGAATCTCCTGTCACAGCTACATCCATCTTGAATCGATCATAAAGTTTCAGTAAAGTCATAAGCTGTTGAGGGATTTTCTCAGAGCTTGTAGACTGAAGTGCCTCTGTGATTTTGTTGACATACTCCTCTGAGATCTTTTGTGGCACACTAAATCTTTTTGGGAACAAAATGAGGACAGTTCCATTACAATCTGATTTCCATTAACTATCATGAATGTTAGTTATTCCCATAATTGACAACTAATTGGATTATGGCCAATGTACATTTTTTGCCAGCATATTAAATACACATAGCTTGTATGTACATTAACTAGTCCTTTTAGGAGGTATTGTTTTCTCTGCACATTTTTTCAGCCCTCCTCATATTCTAGCCATCATTGGAAAGAGAACCATTGAACCATTTCTGATTAATTATTATTTGGGTTGTGGACAATTCTCAGCACAGCAGTGACACTAGTATTGTGTGTGGCACTAGTATGAGTGTATCAGATTCAGCAGTGTTGTTTTATTTGTTGGCTTGTTTTTTTTACAGTTGTAACTAGTCCAACAGCCTTTTACTGTGCAAAAGTCAAAATAATGAAATTTGTTATGGTGCTTAGTGCATGGTGTGGGTAGAGGTGCAATACAGGGTCTGTTTGTCTCCAAAAGGATGATATACCATTAAGGGAACCAAGTGCAAGAGCGGCGCAGACAAAGAAGTGCATGCTGACCTAAAAACAGCCCAACCAATACCAAGCATCATAGCCGAGGCGTAAACAAATTAATTTTGGAACGCTGCTCAATATCACTAGCCACCAAGCTGATTACAGCAGTGCACGTGAGGGTAGCGGTGTTTCTGTGATACGATGTAGGGTCAGCAATGTGGGAGCTTCAGAACATTAGGCTCAACACAGAGTACCACAGTGAGGCAGGAAAAGACAACTCTCCCAAAATATGTATTCTCCTTAGCCGAAATTAAAGGTACCAAATGGTAATGGAACAAATCAAATCGTTCTTAACTTAAATTAACCAAAAATTTATCTTGAAATCAGGTTTTCACTCTCTAGCCTCCTCTTTAGTGTTATGTTTCTTTTCCTTATTTTCCTTAATTTTCATTTTCTATAATTCTGGGTTCCATTCAAAAAGCTGTCTTCCATTTAATTCTGAGCACCTTCATTCTTTTCCTCAATGTTTCCTCTTTAAATCTGAGTTATGTATGCAAGTATGCAATTAAGAAGTAAGTAAGTATGCAAGTAGTAGTAGTAGTAGTCGTAGTAGCAGTAGAAGTAGCAGAAGTAGTAGTAGTAGTCGTTGAAGTAGTAGTAGAAGTAGTAGTAGTAGTAGTAGTAGTAGTAGTAGTAGTAGTAGTAGAAGCAGCAGTAGTAGTAGTAGTAATCGTAGTAGCAGTACAAGTAGAAGAAGTAGTAGTAGTAGTAGTACTCTCTCCAGCCTGGGCATCACTGGAACAGTTCTACGCTGGGTGGAATCTTATCTGTCTGACAGATCCTTCAAGGTATCATGGAGCGGAGGTATTTCTGAAACTCTGCAACTCACAACTGGCGTTCCACAGGGGTCAGTTCTGTGTCCACTCCTCTTTTCTATCTACACTACATCTCTCGGGCAGGTGATTCATTCTCATGGCTTCTCATATCATTCTTATGCTAATGACACACAGCTCTATTTGTCCTTCCAGCCTGACGATCCATCCCGCTCTGCACACATCTCTTCTCGTCTGTCGGACATCTCGGACTGGATGAAGGAACACCATCTTAAGCTTAAATTGGGAAAATCTCAGCTTCTCGTCATCCCAGACTGTCCCTCAATCAAACAGAACCTCACTGTACAGCTCAGCTCACTCACACTCATGCCAACCAGGATGGCCAGGAACCTTGGGGTGATTCTTGATGAAGAGACCACTGCAAGGTCCTGTAGGTTCATCCTGTACAACATCAAGAAAATCCGACCCTACATCACCAAACAGGCTACACAGATACTAGTCCAGGCTCTTGTTATCTCTAAACTGGACTACTGCAACTCACTGCTTTCAGGCCTCCCAGACAGCTCCATCAAACCCCTTCAGATGATTCACAATGCTGCAGCGCGCCTCGTCTTCAACCAGCCCAAGACAACCCATGTCACACCCCTCTTCATCTCCTTCCACTGGCTTCCTGTAGCTGCCCGCATCAAGTTCAAGGCCTTGATGCTCACCTACAAGACCTTGTCAGGAACAGCATCCTCCTACCTCAACTCTCTCCTGAACGCCTACGTTCCCTCTCGCAATCTGCGATCGGTTAGCGACTGACATTTAGTAGTTCCCACTCAGTGTGGCGCAAGGTCCCTTTCCAGAACCTTCACGCTAACTGTTCCTCAGTGGTGGAATGCACTTCCAATCTCAATCCGGACCGCAGAATCTCATCTTCAAAAAACAGCTAAAGACCCACCTCTTCCGTGAACACCTAACCAACTCATTAAATAAATAAATAAATTAAATAAATAAATAAATAAATAAATAAACAATCGCACTTTCACCTCTACTCTGTGCACTTTGCTTCCTTTGGAACTCTGGTAGCACTACTTGTATTGTTCTCTGCTTGATATATCGCTTTGCTTATTTGTAAGTCGCTTTGGATACAAGCGTCTGCCAAGTGAATAAATGTAAATGTAGTAGAAGTAGCAGTAGTAGTAGCCATAGTAGCAGCAGCAGTATAGTTGTAGTAATATTAATGAATAATTAATCACAGATTTCCACTCTTTATGCTAATAGAACAAAGTAGAAAGTAGCCTATATGAAAGGGAGTCTACATACGAACACAACGGACATAACTGATGACAGATAAGGAAACACAAAAAGTGATACTCACCCGATAGTTTCCATTTTCCCGGTTTAGTAAGTCCCCTACGAGAGAGACTGAAAGTGAAAGTAGGCTAGACGCAGATGCATTAAAAGTAAAGCACCGAGAGGAAAAACATTATAATATACTATTACCACCATTATTTTATTTAGGAATGATTACCTTTTCAGTGTCAGCCTTTGAGCATTTTCTGATGACTGTAAGACTTCTGGATCACGTCTGCAGCTTGCCGGAGTTATGTTACTGTGACTCATGACGATAGAAGAGAAAACACCCTTATGCTCCTCCTCTTATAGACTCGCTCTGACGTCACGCCAGTAACCTCCCTAATAGTACACAATCCTTCAGGTATTCACTACTGTTCACTTGAATGTGTAAATAATGCAAAGATATGTACAATATATCCAAATGTTTGTGGACACCTGACCATAACACCCATATGTTCTTTTTGAACTTCCCATTCCAGATTCTTCCATATGCTGTTACAGTAACGTACTCCTTCTGGTTATAAACTTCTGATTATATACTGTGAACAGTATGTCTAGTAGTAGCCTATAGGGTACCAAATGTAAAGATAAATGTTAAATATAAACTTAAATGTTAAATGAAAATATAAAATGTAATTGTAAGTGAATGAATTACATCATTCCGTACTAAATGACCATCTTTGTAACATTTGAAAAAGACAAGGACTCACAGGGTTGCCAGGGGTGCAGTTTTTACAAATTGGGATAGTTTTGGAACAAGGTTGCAGGTGAAAATGCAATATTTGGTATGGTTTTAAAATAGTCTAAAGCCAAAAAGATCTTGTTTTAAAGCAAATAAATACAATTCAATCCAATTAATTTCTGCAAACAAAGGGAAATTGTAAGAGAACACAATGTCTATCTGTGGTGTACAGAACCATTTCTGTTTTAAGGATGCTCGGGACCACAATGTCATCATTACAACTAGTAAATTCTGAAATTAGTCTCTGCTATGAAATTACAGACATACATAGATTATCTCCTCCAAAAAAGGCAATCTGCATCCTTGTTCCAAAGTTCCACTATTTGGCATAAAAGCGTAAACCTACCAGCCTTGATGATTATTTTTTTCTTCAAATGATGCAAAACTTAAAATTATATTTACCATTTACGGGTGGTATGCTGGGTAGCACTGCCAGCTCACAACTCCACGAATCCCAGTTTAATCCTGAGCTGGGGTTACTGTCTGTGATTTATATGTTCTTCCTGTCTTGGCATTGGTTTCTTTCAGAGTTTTCTAGTTTTGTCCAACTGTTCAAAAAACATGCATATTGTTGGATTCGTGGATTTGAAGTGAGTGAAAATGTGTGCATCTCATCATGGGTGAATTATCTCATCTTGTGCCCAGTGGTTCCACGATTGTCTTCCCTGAGCAGGATAAAGTGCTTAGTGAATATAAATGAATGATTAACATTTTGCTTTGTATTTAATATTTACATGCATTTATATTGGGGGGCATGGTGGCTTAGTTAGCACATTTGTCTTGCACCTCGGGGATTAGGGGTTTCCTCCAGGTACTCCGGTTTCCTCCCCCAGTTCATTAGTTGTAGGCTGATTGACATTTCCAAATTGTGTGTAGTGTGTGAACGGGTGTGCAATTGTGTGTTGCGATGGGTTGACACCATGTCCAGGATGTCCCCCACCTTGTGCCCGAGTTCCCTGGGATCGGCACCAGGCTACCCCATGGCCATGTGTTAAGTGATACTGAAAATGGATGGATGCATTCACATTATTTATAATGTGTGTTTTTGTATTATGTATAGCAAAACCTTGAGAATTAATTTTATGAATGATGTTTGCACCAAACAGGTATTAACACAATGAGTTTTCCTGTACGGCCTGATGACGGTTAATGTCCCCGACAACCTCTATAGTCCTATTTAGCCACTTGAAAGCAACCATGGTTTTCAAGACATGTAAAAACCTTTTTTTTAAATAAATAAACATCACGAGTGGGGTATTACTGATGTATTGTATGTCATAGAATAAACTATGAAAGTATTTATCAAATTATTATTACTTAATATTTATTAAAATACAACCCCAATTCCAGAAAAGTAGGGATGTTGTGTAAAATGTAAATAAAAACAGAATGCAGTGATTTGCAAATCTCATAAACCCATACGTTATTCCCAACAGAACATATAAAACATCAAGTGTTTAAACGGAGGAAAGGTACCATTTTAAGGGGGAAAAAATGTTGTTGAATTTGATGGACACAATATGTTTCCAAAAAGTTGGGACAGGGCCATGTTTATCACTGTGTAGCATCCCCCACTTCTTTTAACAAAGGTCCATATATGACTGGGAATTGAGGAGACATTGCTGGAGTTTAGGAAGTGGAAGCTTCGTGTCTGATGTAGGGTTCTAGCTGCCCAACAGCATGTAGCAATGTGGCTTGTTCATTTGTTTTGTACCAACTACGCCACCCTGAGAAATCGGGGAAAATAACACAAATACGCAAGTACGTTCCACTTGGAACAGGCAAGAGGCATGGGTTTCCATACAAAAATACATTTTATTTTGAAGTTAAAAAGACTGGCCATGAGTTATTTTAAAAAGGAGCAGCCAACACAGTCAAGCATTGGTTATAATAACAGTCACAAGAGGAAATTAACAATAATCATAGGAGTACTGAGGCTTCTTGTATGAAGGGCAGGCTAGTATGACAGCACCAGCTATACAAAAGGGAAATAACCCACTAATCAGAATCATACCCACAAAATTCACTGCAAATAAAAACAGCAATAATGATGACCCTTAATAAAGTAAAGCCCAAGGCGCCACAAAGAACTCCCCCCAACCTCAGGAAGAACTCAGCTCCTACAAGGAGAAAACAAAAACACAAGATCAATTACAATATGCTCAAAGCAGACAAACAAAATAATAACACAAAACAAACTTACTGTCACAAAAACACTGATAACCTCAAGCTCAAACTGATTACAGGTAGCAAGTTTACCAAGACTGACCAAAACCACTACTACCTCATAGCAGTATCAGCATAATCGATAAAGACTGTTACAACACAGTTCAATTAAAGAAAACTGATCCTAGTGACTGTAACCAACACAAAGGAACAGAACAAAATAAAACCAAATCAAAGCACAAACAAGCACAAAGTAAAAATGGCAAAATGAACTGAAGCAGCAAAACCAAACAATCGATCAAGCATCTCCAAAGCAGCAACGTGGGTCCGTGAGTGAGGGTGAGGCGCTATACCGATATGACCACATCTGACTCAGCCCGCTTTAACACGTGCAAAATCTAAGAACAAACAGGTGTTACAACCTCAATTTGGAAAGCATGCAAGATAGTTTAGCTCGAGTAACAGAACTAAACTATTTACCTACCATGATCCGATGACATGATACTGACGATGGCACATACGAAAATCATGATAGCATCTTTAGTAGTTGTGACGGCAACAGTTGGTTCTCCGACCGGAGCTATGTTAAATTACCATGCTACACAGTTGGGAGCCTTGATGGCACACCGCACCGAGACTGAGCAGCACATCACACCTGCACACAGTCTCGGTAGCCCAACATCACACTAAACAAGTAAATCGCATGGTAAATGGACAACGTTAGCATCACACAGCTAAGCAACAAGGGTCTTTTTTGTCGTATTTTTTCCTTTCATTACGTGCCAAATGTTTTCAATTGATGGAAGGTTCTTTACATTTTACATTTAACTTTTTTGGAATTGGGGTTGTATATTAAACTCAACCAAGATCTATATGCAATATATGGTATGTTTAATGTGAATTAGAAGGTGACAATACATGTTTGGTATTATTCAAAAGGGGGTGTTGGGGTGCTTGGTGCTTTTGGGGGAATGAGTCCGGGGAGTGAATTTCAGGGGGAATGAAAAGAGTTTCTATTTTGTTTTATCTTCTCAAAAGTATAAGAAAGCAATTTCCCCACATAAGCATAACTGGGATATTCTGCATGTAGTTGCGCAATGTTGACCTTCGGTGGGAAGCAGCCAACGGGAATGCTTCTCTAGTCTTAACAGAGCCGAAAATCTTAACAGAAACAGTTGCTTTAACAGATGCGATAGTAGAAACTTTGATATGGATAAAGCTGGTACCCGAACCAGAAACGATCCTGGTTTAGTCTATTAAAGTCATCTTAATTTATTAGAGTCATCTTAATTTATTTTCACTATCATAGCTTGCTAAGTATTATATCCACAGGTAATCAAAAATACTGAATTTCAGTCATGTTCATTCAGTGAGAAATAATGAATGTTAGCGCTACACATTATCACACCGCGGTACAAGATTGCTTGTCACATAAATTAACATTTACATGGAAACACTTTACAATAAGAGTACATGTTTTAAACATGCTGTTGTTCAACCGTTGCTTAAGAAACAGGGTTTGGACGAAGGTTGCCTTAATAATTATCGGCCTATCTCTAAGTTACCTTTTATGTCAAAGCTGCTAGAGAAAGTAGTACAATCCCAATTGCTCCTGTTTTTAAACTCAGCTATGTTATGTGAACCTTTACAATCTGGTTTCACTGCTTTTCATAGCACAGAGTCTGCTTTGTTAAAAGTGTACAATGAAATTTTACTAACAGTGGATGCTGGTAAAAATACTGTGTTGATGCTACTAGATCTTACAGCTGCCTTTGATACTGTAGACCATAATATACTTCTCTGGCGCTTAGAGCATCTGTTTGGTATCAAGGGTACTGCCCTACAATGGCTCAGCTCATATCTTAAGGACAGGTCTTTCTCTGTAGCATTGGGTAATTTCTGCTCTTCTTCTAGTCCTGTTATTAGTGGTGTTCCTCAAGGCTCCATACTGGGCCCACTTCTTTTTAATTTATATATGCAGCCACTGGGGAACATTATTAGGGCTCACAATGTCTCTTTTCATTTATATGCTGATGATAGCTCAATAAACACTTTCCTTCAATTTCTTCCCATGTTCGGAATCTTGGCTTTGTTCTGGACTCAGAATTATGCTTAACCAAGCAGATAAATTCGGTGGTTAAGACTAGTTTTTATCAACTTCGGACTATATCAAAACTCAAAATATTTTTGTCTTTTCAAGATTTGGAGAAGGTTATTCATGCTTTTATCACTTCTCGCTTGGATTATTGTAATTCATTATACTTGGGTCTTCCGCAATCATCTGTGGCTCGTCTTCAGATGGTTCAGAATGCAGCTGCAAGGTTGTTGACCAGGGCAAAGAAGTTTGATCATCCCTCGTTCTCGGTTAAAAACAAAGGGGGATAGAGCTTTCGCTGTTGCCGCCCCCCGTCTATGGAATCAACTGCCACTGGACATCCGCCTTGCACCTTCCATTGCTTCCATCTTTAAAAATAGGATTAAAACATATCTTTTCTACCAGGCTTTTTGATATCATTTTTATTGTTTAAACTAATTTTTTATTGATTTTTCTACTGTCTTTTGTCTGTTTTACTTTGTTTTAATTCAATTTCTATTTTATTTTCTGTACTCTGTTCAGCACTTTGGTCAGCGTTGCTGTGTGAAATGTGCTTTATAAATAAATTTTACTTACTTTACTTTACATGAATAAGCATATATTAATGAGTGAACTAATGCTTACATGATGATCCATTAATACATGAGGTAATACTTATCATGAAAGAATGAAGTGTATACATTAACATTTACATTTATTAATTTAGCAGATGCTTTTATCCAATTCAAAAATGAGGAAATACAAGCAAAGTGATATACCAAGTGGAGAACAATACAAGTAGTGCTACCATGCAAGATTTATAATTGAGTTCTAGAGAATCAAAGTGCACAGAGTAGAGGTATAAGCACCAGTAGGTTTTGTTTTGTTTTATTTTTAATGTGGGGTTGGCATTTTAAGAGTAAGTTAAGTGAACACGGAAAAGATGGGTCTTTTTTGAAGATAGTGACAGATTCTGTGGTTCCGGATTGAGGTTGGAAGTACCTACACCACTGGTGTAGATTGTAATCCCAGCTCACCCCCCAGTGTTCCTTGGATAGGACGTGAATCCACCATGACCCAGATCAGTATAAAACAGTTACTGAAAGTGAGTGAATAGACTTCAAGACAGAGGACAATGAGAAGTTGCAAAGCGAACTACTGTTTACAGCTACTATAATGTGAGTGTGTCACAATTCCCCCATGCAGCAGCGCGCCTGGGGCGCTGATGTGCATGCACATGCTGCTTCCGGGTTGACGTCATGTCTTCGTCCTGTCTCGTCATTTGTCACGTGGGTTATGATATTGCCCGCAGCTGTTAGCAGTTGCGGGCTAACGAAACATATGCGTATATATACCGTGAGCCGTGCTTCACACGGCGCGGTTGAATAGATTGAATATATGTATATCTCGAGTGTGACTATAGCGAATCTCCGTTTCATGTCATGTTTATGCCTTAGCCTTAGCGTTAGCTATAGTCCTAGTTAGTTAGCTTAGCTTAGTTTATTGAGAGAGTTATGTTTATTGTTTCAATTTTGGATTTGCTTTCTTCACTTTGTAAATAAAAGTCACCGTTCGTACTGCGATTGCATCCTGCCTGCTTCCCTCACGTCACAGCTAATGACAGAGTGGAGACAGGTATGATGTGTCGATGTATACTTGTGTATACTTAATGAATAAAAAAAAATCTTGTTAGCAAACAAAAAAATTGGTTTAAAATGGTTATAATGGGAATTGTACTGGTTTTAATAGAAACTGTATTTATTGTGAATATAAAATTTTTTGACTGTCATTTATTTATTGCAATAATAATAGAAAATATATTCAATACTAATACATTAATAAATTAAATTATTATTATATATGCATTTAGTGGTTGTTTTCCATATTTGTTTAAATTGACCAACTTTTATAAAAGTATTATAGCACTAATATTTAAAATAAATAAATAAATCCTGGTTTGTACAAACAACAAAACCAAAAACAAGTCAAACTACATGTATTTGTGTTAGTGGCATTACATTACCCCACATGGCTTTACAATATACATATTTAGGGTGCGTTTTGAATTTTAAACCGCGGCTATGACGTCCCTACCACTATGGTGTTCATTATTTTATATTCTTTATTCTATTCTAAAATTTCTGCTCATTTTCTCATATCGTTATGTCGGTATGTCGACTATCCTTGTGCGGAGCAGAGTACGTTGTTTGATTATAAACGATATGTAAGTCTAGTACTATGTTTATAATTGAATACATGTTTGTTTGTTTTTAATATCGAAAGGTCAGCTGATGTTTCACAGAGCCTCCGCTGGGTGTCAGTGTCGAGCGCGTTGTGTTTATCTATTTATCCAGTGAGCTGCTAATTAAGATGGGCTTTTAGAGCGTCCAGGCTGTATTCTCATTATCGTATAAACGAGGAACGGGCAAACGCTATAGAAAAGAATGAAAATGTTTTAAAAGACTAGATAAAGTGGTTAAGTAGCACAATCAGGAGAGAGCAAAACCTCTCATCATGTTGTTTAAAGCATAACTGATTCTCCGATTCTACCGCTATTTTGATTCCCCCGCCGCCATTTTATGAAATTTCAATATAAATCCTTATGTAAAATGCAGCATAAATAGAGGAAGATTATACCACCATACACAAGAGTATTCATCATAGCAGACTTTGTAAACAAACGTACTTACATTCCGGTGAAAGTGAACGCCAGTGGTAAAAACTGGCATATTTTTATCTCCTGTTGATCATTGTGTTTCTGTTTTAGATAAACAATTTTTTTTTTATCATTTTATATATATATATATATATATATAACAACACACTTCCACAGATTTTCTGAAAGTGACTGAAAATGACCACTGTAAAGACTACCGTCGAATGTATAGTGTCTCTTGAAGCAGAACCTGAAGGTTCCAGTTCATACAGTTCTGGTAGGACACACACACACACACACACACACACACACACAATAGGATATAAAGTGTAATCAATGTGTGTAACTACAAAGCTGACTACTGTTTCAATGTGTGTAACTACAAAGTTTACTAATGTCTGGATATGTTAATCAGGTATAATCTGGTATGTATACCCAATGTATGCCCAACAGTTAAGACTTACTTGTGGGAAGCATTATCTAAATTCATAGTACACTTGTTGATCAAGTTATAAGATTTACAGTGTATTGAATAAACAGTATGCCTAATTGTTTTTTGTGTCAATCCGTACCTATGCATAGCAAGCATAATCTAAAACTATAAAATACTTTCTAACAAGTGGTATTCTAAGTGTGTACATTAAGTGCTTTGTGTTTGTCTAAATCATCTTCACTCTATGGCAGTAAATTAAGAACCTTGTGTTTGTCTAAAGCAGATTCACTTTGTGGCAATAGAAAAGCAATTAGACACATTCCAGAACTGGGTTTCTAAACAAAGCCCTCTAAGCTTGCAAATCAGTGTCAAAAGAAGAGATAAGAATTCCAGGAGAAAAATACCAAGATGAGGGTGAATTATGTGCCACAGTAAAAAACCCAGGTCTGGTAAACTTTCAAAGAACATACTTTACTATGCATGCGCCACAAATATAAGGTATTATATGGGTGTGAATAATTAGTTAAGGTGATGGACATTGGCTTGTTTCCAGAAAGAAAAGGTGAAAGCCCCACCTAAGGGATAATTTTACTGCTTCAGAGAGGTATATAAAGACATGTTTGTGTATGTATCATTCGGACCCTCTGCCTGTTGTCTCACTTTAGTGTTTCAATAAAGTTCATTTACTTTTTGACATCTGCAAACCCTCTGTCTCAGAAGTTTTTTGGCTTAGGCTAGATAGATTGTTTTCCACTACAACACACACACAGAGTGCATTTTTGAAGTAAAATAATATTGAGTGAACATACATCCTGTGGCGAACTATAGATTCTTGAGTCTATCTTAAATCATGGAGCTAACTGAAGTTTTGACTCCAGGGACAGACAGTAGGGATTATTCTCTACTGTCTGAAGAGGGGCCTGTTTTTCCTGGCCCTCTTATGAGGTGAGATCCGCTTCCTCTTCTCAGTATAGTACACAAGTTAAACATTCATTTTAAGCTCTTAACTATATTGTTAGGAATTTAATAATACATCTCCATATAAATCAGCTTTTTGAACATCTGTTTCAGCAATGAGATGCCGAAGGAGGACCTGATAGGGTTTATCCAGGCCCAAGCACACTACTCTTGCGAAAAAATTGGTGAACGTGACCAAGTGGAGGCCTATTTCTTCTGGCGGATAATGGAATTGTTCTGCTGTGAAAATGGAGTAAGTGTTAATTGATTGTTTAAGCAAAGTTAAAATAGTTAAACCCATTTAGATCAGTGTTACCTAATGGTATTTCTTTTACAGAACGTGATGATGTGTGAAATCGCCACAATCATCTTCCAGGTCTACAGCTGGCTTAGGAAGAAACGACCAAAAGTTAGTATATCACACATCAGTATCAGCATCTGTCTGTATACGACTGTGTAATTTTGCATTGTTATAATTTTGCATTGTTTTTGCCAGCACTGTGCTAACTAATATGGCAATTTCAGTGCAAAGGTGGTAACAGATGGAAGGAATGGTGTCTTCCTCTGGCAGACCTTTTGTCGTCCTCTGCACTAGATGATGAGCACAGAGAGGCTCTGATTAAGATGGGAGATGATCTTGGTATGGATACGTTCGACAGGAACAGCATATTGTTTTCTAGCGTTAGCATGTTGTTATCATATCATGTATCATGCATGTAACTCTGCACTGTGTCATGATTCCTGATCCTCACATGCATGTTTGGTCTTTCATCTGCAGCCTCCAGAAGATGGACCTATGCAGCACATCTCTGCTACGTTGTGGCAAAAGTAGAGCTGGGGTCACGTAGTCAGTTTGAACTGATCGGGTGTGACAGGTATTGTGTGTGTGTGTGTGGGGGGGTGTACAGTGGTGTGAAAAAGTGTTTGCCCCCTTCCTCATTTCCTGTTCCTTTGCATGTTTGTCACACTTAAGTGTTTCGGAACATCAAACCAATTTAAACAATAGTCAAGGACAACACAAGTAAACACAAAATGCAATTTGTAAATGAAGGTGTTTATTATTAAAGGTGAAAAAAAATCCAAACCATCATGGCCCTGTGTGAAAAAGTGATTGCCCCCCTTGTTAAAACATACTATAACTGTGGTTGTCCACACCTGAGTTCAATTTCTCTAGCCACACCCAGGCCTGATTATTGCCACACCTGTTCACAATCAAGGCATCACTTAAATAGGAGCTGCTTGACACAGTAAGGTCCACCAGAAGATCCTTAAAAGCTACACATCATGCCGAGACCCAAAGAAATTCAGGAACAATTGAGAAAGAAAGTAATTGAGATCTATCAGTCTGGAAAGGGTTATAAAGCCATTTCCAAAGCTTTGGGAATCCAGCGAACCACAGTGAGAGCCATTATCCACAAATGGCGAAGACATGGAACAGTGGTGAACCTTCCCAGGAGTGGCCGGCCGCCCAAAATTACCCCCAAGGGGCGCGACGACTCATCCAAGAGGTCACAAAAGACCCCACAACAACGTCCAAAGAACTGCAGGCCTCACTTGCCTCAGTTAAGGTCAGCGTTCATGCCTCCACTATCAGGAAAAGACTGGGCAAAAATGGCCTGCATGGCAGAGTTCCAAGGAGATGACCACTGCTGAGCAAAAAGAACATCAAAGCTCGTCTCAATTTCTCCACCACACATCTTGATGATCCCCAAGACTTTTGGGACAACATTCTGTGGACCGATGAGACAAAAGTGGAACTCTTTGGAAGGTGTGTGTCCAAGTATATCTGGCGTAGAAGGAACACTGCATTTCATAAAAAGAACATTATACCAACAGTAAAATATGGTGGTGGTAGTGTGATGGTCTGGGGCTGTTTTGCTGCTTCAGGACCTGGAAGACTTGCCGTGATAAAAGGAATTATGAATTCTGCTGTCTACCAAGAGATCCTGAAGGAGAATGTCCGACCATCTGTTCGTGTACTCAAGCTGAAACGAACTTGGGTTCTGCAGCAGGACAATGATCCTAAACACACCAGCAAGTCCACCACTGAATGGCTGAAGAAAAACAAAATGAAGACTTTGGAGTGGCCAACCAAAGTCCTGACCTGAATCCTATTGAGATGTTGTGGTATGACCTTAAAAAGGCCGTTCATGCTCGAAAACCCTCTAATGTAACTGAATTAGGACAATTCTGCAAAGATGAGTGGGCCAAAATTCCTCCAGGACGCTGTAAAAGCCTCATTGCACGTTATCGCAAACGCTTGGTTGCAGTTGTTGCTGCTAAGGGTGGCCCAACCAGTTATTAGGTTTAGGGGGCAATCACTTTTTCACACAGGGCCATGATGGTTTGATTTTTTCACCTTTAATAATAAACACCTTCATTTACAAATTGCATTTTGTGTTTACTTGTGTTGTCCTTGACTATTGTTTAAATTGGTTTGATGTTCCGAAACACTTAAGTGTGACAAACATGCAAAGGAACAGGAAATGAGGAAGGGGGCAAACACTTTTTCACACCACTGTACATGTGTGGATTCACAAGTATTAATAGGACTGTCGGACTGTCGGATTCAGTGCGAGTCCTCTTGTTATTACTTGCCTCTACACATGCACTCAGCTCTCACCTGTGGCTCCCAGAAGCTGTGACATGCACAGTGGCCACATCCGGGGCCATCTTGAGTCATGACTCTGTCTTGCCACTAGATTATGGTGGTCACGGGGAAGTGAGAGTGAGGCCGATGCTGCGCAAGTCTTCCTCACTTTAATCCAATTCACGTGCCAATTCACCAAGTCGAGTTCCATTTTTGTGTCTTAATTAAAGTCCTGCGGCAATTGGCAAGCCTCAAAGTGGTAGTTGTGGACACACTGGCAGCCGTAGTCGCGGACCTCCACGTAGGTGGTTCGGGACATTGGTCATTCTTCGCTGGACCCGATGCAGCAGCAGAGTTCGGTAGCATCCTGAGCGTCTGAGAAGCCCTCATTAGGATCGCACTGCTCACCTTTATGCCTGAGGAAGGGGCTAAAAAAGGTGCCCTAAACATTGTCTGCTTCACCATCCTACAGCTCACCGCAGTTGTTGGGGATGCAGTCCTGCAGTCGAAAACAATACAAAAGTACACATACAGTGGTGTGAAAAAGTGTTTGCCCCCTTCCTCATTTCCTGTTCCTTTGCATGTTTGTCACACTTAAGTGTTTCGGAACATCAAACCAATTTAAACAATAGTCAAGGACAACACAAGTAAACACAAAATGCAATTTGTAAATGAAGGTGTTTATTATTAAAGGTGAAAAAAAATCCAAACCATCATGGCCCTGTGTGAAAAAGTGATTGCCCCCTAAACCTATTAACTGGTTGGGCCACCCTTAGCAGCAACAACTGCAACCAAGCGTTTGCGATAACGTGCAATGAGGCTTTTACAGCGTCCTGGAGGAATTTTGGCCCACTCATCTTTGCAGAATTGTCCTAATTCAGTTACATTAGAGGGTTTTCGAGCATGAACGGCCTTTTTAAGGTCATACCACAACATCGCAATAGGATTCAGGTCAGGACTTTGGCTAGGCCACTCCAAAGTCTTCATTTTGTTTTTCTTCAGCCATTCGGTGGTGGACTTGCTGGTGTGTTTAGGATCATTGTCCTGCTGCAGAACCCAAGTTCGTTTCAGCTTGAGTACACGAACAGATGGTCGGACATTCTCCTTCAGGATCTCTTGGTAGACAGCAGAATTCATAGTTCCTTTTATCACGGCAAGTCTTCCAGGTCCTGAAGCAGCAAAACAGCCCCAGACCATCACACTACCACCACCATATTTTACTGTTAGTATAATGTTCTTTTTATGAAATGCAGTGTTCCTTCTACGCCAGATATACTTGGACACACACCTTCCAAAGAGTTCCACTTTTGTCTCATCGGTCCAGAGAATGTTGTCCCAAAAGTCTTGGGGATCATCAAGATGTGTTGTGGAGAAATTGAGACGAGCTTTGATGTTCTTTTTGCTCAGCAGTGGTTTTCTCCTTGGAACTCTGCCATGCAGGCCATTTTTGCCCAGTCTTTTCCTGATGGTGGAGGCATGAACGCTAACCTTAACTGAGGCAAGTGAGGCCTGCAGTTCTTTGGACGTTGTTGTGGGGTCTTCTGTGACCTCTTGGATGAGTCGTCGCTGCGCTCTTGGGGTAATTTTGGGCGGCCGGCCACTCCTGTTAAGGTTCACCACTGTTCCATGTCTTCGCCATTTGTGGATAATGGCTCTCACTGTGGTTCGCTGGATTCCCAAAGCTTTGGAAATGGCTTTATAACCCTTTCCAGACTGATAGATCTCAATTACTTTCTTTCTCAATTGTTCCTGAATTTCTTTGGGTCTCGGCATGATGTGTAGCTTTTAAGGATTTTCTGGTGGACCTTACTGTGTCAAGCAGCTCCTATTTAAGTGATGCCTTGATTGTGAACAGGTGTGGCAATAATCAGGCCTGGGTGTGGCTAGAGAAATTGAACTCAGGTGTGGACAACCACAGTTATAGTATGTTTTAACAAGGGGGGCAATCACTTTTTCACACAGGGCCATGATGGTTTGGATTTTTTTTCACCTTTAATAATAAACACCTTCATTTACAAATTGCATTTTGTGTTTACTTTTGTTGTCCTTGACTATTGTTTAAATTGGTTTGATGTTCCGAAACACTTAAGTGTGACAAACATGCAAAGGAACAGGAAATGAGGAAGGGGGCAAACACTTTTTCACACCACTGTACAAAAAAGCAGTTCCGATCATGATTGGGGCTTGAAATATCTGTTCTCTTTTAGATGACACAAGAAGCAGCAGACCTGCCAGGAGAACAGCGTTGGTGGCTAAAGAACTTGAACGGTACAAAGTGAACCAAGTACAAATTGCTGCGTTCAGTGAAACTCGACTTCCGAATGAAGGACTAATCAAGGAAGTTGGTGCCAGCTACACTTTCTTCTGGAGTAGACGTCCCAAGGAGGTTCGACGCGAAGCGGGAGTCGGCTTCGCCTTCCGGAACGAAATTGCCAAGAAACTCAGAAACCTTCCTAAGGGCGTCAATGGAGAATGGAGAATTCCTGGCTAATAAAGAAAGCAGAAGAAATCCAAGGCTTCACCGACCGTGGAGAAACAAAAAAAATCTTCAATGCCATCAAAATCTTCTATGGACCTCAACCTATAGGCACGTCACCCCTTCCCGGTGCAGACCAGTCAACTTTCATCACAGAAAAGTCACAAATTACATCGGTGCTCCACCAACCATCGGTTATCAATATGGATGCTTTGGATGGGCTGCCACAGGTGGACATCAACAATCAAAAATTGGATTCTTCTTAACTGTCTTACCACCTATCTGGAAGCAGGTCTTCTGCCGGAAACACAATGCGGTTTCCACAAAGAATGGAGCACCATGGACATGATCTTCGCTGGTCTTCAATTGCAAGAAAAATGTCAGGAGCAGATCGTCAGTTTATATATTGCATTTATCAATCTCACAAAGGCATTTGACACTGTGAACAGAGAAGGTCTGTGGACAATTATGCAAAAATATGGCTGCCTGGACAAATTTATTCGCATCGTCTGTGTATTTCAGGATGGCATGATTGCCCGCGTCATCGACAATGGCGTCACATCAGACACTTTTTCCGTAACCACTGGAGTCCAACAAGGATGTGTTCTTGCTCCAACACTCTTCAGTCTCATGTTCTCCACCATGTTGTGGGATGCATACAAGGACGAGGACCCCAGTGTTGAATTCCGATACCACACTGACAGTAAACTGTTCAATCTGCGAAGGATTCAAGCAGTGACCAAAGTTTCCTTTCAGCATGTGTGTGAACTGCTGTTTGCTGGCGACTGTGCCCTCAATGTCACTACCGCAATTTACATGCAAATAAGCCTGGACTTAGTCTCCGCTGACAGCAACAACTTCGGACTGACCATCAGCACCGACAAAACAGTCGTGATGTTCTGGGCACCTGCTCTGGGCACGCCCTACAAAGAACCTGTGTTGCGGGTCAACAACCGACTTCTATCTGCCGTTGACAAGTTCACCTATCTTGGAAGCACCATTTCTCGGTATGTGCTAATTGATGATGAAGTGATCTTCCAGATTTCATAAGCCAGCTGCGCTTTCAGACGTCTAAGGTCATCAGTTTGCAATCGACGTGGGATTAACCTCTCAGTGAAGCTCTGTATGTACAAGGCCATCGTCCTGTCCTCCATGCTCTATGGCTTGGAAACCTGGACTGTTTATCAACGGCACGCCAGGAAATTGAACCCACTTCCACCTCAATTGTCTTTCACGTATACTCGGCATCAAATGACAGGACAGAATCCCAGACAGTTAAGTTCTAGAGCGAACAAAACTACCCAGTATCTTCACAATGCTGAAACAAATTCAACTGCGCTGGGCCGGTCACATCAGCAGAATGTCGGATGTGCACCTTCCTAAACGTATCCTCTATGGTGAAATTGTAGCTGAATTACGATTTCGCTGTGGACAGAAGAAACGCTTCAATGATATTCTGAAAATGAACATGAAGGACCTCAATATCGGTCATAACAACTGGGAAATTATTGCACAAGATCAGAATGCCTGGCGTAGAGAAGTGAAACAAGGAACCGCAGTCTATGAAGAAAAAGAATCAATAAAGCAAGAAGGAAGTGCCAAGCCTGAAAACAAGCTGCATGCCAAAGGCCCATACCCCAACACAGGAATCAGCCAGTCTGCCCACATTGTGGTCGCACATTTCGTGCCTGCATAGGCTTGTTGTACATTTGTGCATACATAGAAATGCCACTCCACTTCATACTTTTCCATAATGGAGGCATAGATGGAAACTTTGTTCTTCGTCGACGGACGAACTACTGTGTGTGTGTGTGTGTGTGTGTGTGTGTGTGTGTGTGTGTGTTTTTGTACGTGTGTGTGATATTTTTCCAGAATTTCTACTGACACATTATTCTATTTGTAGCAGCATGCCATTTGGCCTGAAAGTCCTGTTTAAAGCCTTTATGAGAACCGAGACGTATGAATATGTGCTGTCACTGACCTCAGGGCTGGCCCAGCCAAGCTTCCAGGTTGGAATTTACCTTCTTTTCTCTTTTCATGGGCACTGATCAGTCATATTTAACCAATGTACTGAATATGAATGGCTCTCTTGTCTCTCTTAGAGCTGGAAGTTGTGTCAGGCCAGCAGGCTGGCCATTGATTATTTTACTGATCAAGCCTTTAAATACTGTGAGACCATCGCTAGGGCAACCTTCACTTTCCCCGACAAAATCAAAAGGAGCTTCGTTGAACGGCTTATTTTGGTAAATAAGATTATTAATAATTGTAAAATAGTTTCTAGGTTTCAAATGCAAAGTATCATCTTCATCACCAATTTACTTTCCTTGTCTGTTTTGTAGCTGTCTTGCAAACAGCTAGATGAGAAGACAGAAGAACCTGAGTGGCTTCTAGAGCTCCGGCAGCTGCACAGAACTAAATTAGAAAATGCTATTGGTGACCCAGAGCAGCACATGGCATCTACCAGCCATGACGTGGTTTCTGAGATTCAGGATTCAGAATGTTCCCTGAGGACAGGCGATATCCCCACTTTCCAGTCCCCTGATCTGGAGCAGCACACTGACCCAGAGGGTATGTTAGAAAAACTAACCTCAACATTTTGCACAATTTGAAGTGTACTGTATAAGCTGTAAGTGCTCTTAAGGGCAAGACTGTACTCTGTTTACTAGGTACTCATATTCAATGTACTTTACCATACTCAAAGAAATTTACCATACTCAAGTAATAATACCATATAATTACCATAATTGTCTGTTCAACAGCTGTGTTTCAATCACGGTACACCTTGGGAAAGCTGCTGGGGCAGGGAGGCTTCGGCTTTGTCTATGAAGGAGTCCGGACTGAAGATGGGAAAGAGGTAAATGTTCTCCCCCACTATCAGGGCACCATGGTGCCACCACTGTCTAGAACATCTGTCACATAAGGTCTCTGTATTTTATCCTACTCTGGATTCTGTGTATACTGTAATAAATTGAGTATAATAAAATTTCAGAACCTGAAGCAAAATAATGAAGCAAAAGTCTGAATTTTTAATGCATGACTAAGTTAATGCAAGGTTTTTGCTGACACATAATAAAATGGCTGGAGGTTTGTATTAATTAAGCTAATTAGAAAAAATATTGTTTTTAGAAGATACTAATTATGTCTTGGTTGTGTGAACAGGTTGCCATTAAATTTATTCAGAAGGACAAGAATGAAACTATAACCATTGTAAGTATAACTTATTCTTATTCATTGTAAGTAAACTTGTTCCTGCTAACAAGGAAAACAATTCACCCTTAATCATTTCATTACCCGTCGTTCATAATAGATATTACAGGAAGATTGATCTAGCATCTGCTTAGCTTAGTTTATATTGGTGTATTCACACCAAACCCATGTCTGTTCTTATTTTAGCCTGGAGAGACACAGAAGCTGCCTGTAGAGGTGGCGCTAATGAAGATGGGGTCCAGGCAACCTCGCTGTAGCAATGTGGTGGAGCTGTTGGAGTGGTTTGACTTAGACAATGAGTTCATCATGGTCCTGGAATGGCCCAGCCCCTGTATGGACCTCTATAATTTCACTAAACTTCAGGATGGATGCCTGTCTGAAGCACAGGCTCGAGACGTCATTCTGCAGGTGATTCGAGCAGCTCGTCACTGCTGTGACCGTGGTGTGTTACACCGTGACATCAAGGAACAGAATCTCCTCATCAACACCAATACCTTGGAAGTCAAACTGATCGATTTTGGCTGTGGAGATCTGCTGAAGGACACCCCCTATGGAGAATATGCAGGTACTTTCAGTGGCTAGAATCATTGGGAATGCAGTGGAGAATAGGTTTTTTAAGGTTTTTGTGACCTTGCTGACGGTGCTCGTTTCTCTCCTTTACACTCAGGCACTCTGTTCCTTGTACCTCCTGAGTGGGTGATGGATGCAGAGTACATGGGCATTCCTGCTACTATCTGGGGTCTGGGCATATTCTTGTTCATCTTGCTCTGTGGAGACTGCCCCTTTGACTTAGATGAAGACATTTTTGATGCACAGTTGGAATTATGTCCTGACATGTCTCCAGGTGAGTCAATGCAGAAACATCATGTGTATAACAAAGCTGTAAAACTCACCAAGCAAAATGACTTTAAAATGCACTCTTGAGTCTTTTCTCAACAGAGTGCTTTGATCTGATAATGTGGTGCCTGGAGTTGAACCCTGAAATGCGCCCGTCTTTCGACGACTTGGTCAGGCATGAGTGGTTTACAGAGGTAGTTCAGGACAAAGTCCAGGTTAGACAGTGAGGATACAGTAGACAATTAATATGAGCTAAGGCATGTTGTGATAGTGTAGACTGTGTGAATTGTACTGGATCAGTATTGAGTTCTGTAACAAAGATTGATGTGTTATGTAATGAGAGTAAAAAAAGTGTAAAATAAGAAGATGCTTAATGTTTTCTATCGTGTTTTGTTTTGTTTTTCAGATTCCTCCTGAATCCAAAGATCGTGTACAGTAACTACTGCCTGACACACACACACACACACACACACACACACACTCACAATTATATATGTAAAAAAAAAAAAATTCAGTATTTAAACATTACGAAATGGTTGTAACTGATAGTTCATATTAACAAATTATTTATTTATTAATCTTAAAAGCATATACAAAGCTTTTCCATATACAAATATATTAAAAGTATATACAAGTATACAGAATAGACAAACTATATATACAACAAATATACGGAATAGACAAAAATATATACAACAAATATACAGCATACACAAATTCACAGCACTGGTTAAGCTTCACACACCAGCTACCACCAGTATCGTTTTTCGGGCAGCGTAACACACTCGGGGGAAAGTGCTAGTGTCATAGCGATTAGAATAATAATAATAATAATAATATTAATAAACTTTACTTTATAAAGTGACTTTAAAAGCAGCTTCTCAAAGCACTGTACACAAAACAAGCAGTACACAGAAAAATAAAACATATAAAAGTTAATAAGAATAACAACATTAATAATAATAATAGTAATAATAAAAGTAGACATCAGCAGTCAAATGCAAGTTTAAAAAAGTGTGTCTTAAGCTAAGCTTTAAAAATGCCAAAGGTCTGAGCTTCCCTGAGTTCAGGAGGAAGCCCTGTCACCCATAGATTTTAAGTGTGTTTGTGGAATAGTTAACAGATTACACTGTGAGGAGCGCAGTCTGCTATTTGGTGTGTAAGGGATTAATAAACCAGATAAGTAATGAGGAGCCAAGCCATGTAATGCCTTATATGTCATCATCATGATCTTAAAATCGACACGGAACCTGTCCGGGAGCCAGTGCAAGGACTCCAAAACAGCAGTAATGTGCTCATATTTCCTGGTCCCAGTCAGGATAGTGATGGCAGAGTTTTCAACATATTGCAATTTGTTGATTGTGAATTTAGAAACTCCGGCTAAAACGGTGTTACGGTAATCCAACTGTGTGACAACAAAAGAGTTTATCAGCTTTTCAGTCACATAGAAGTTTAGCAAAGGGCGCAGTCTAGCTATATTTCTGTGGTGAAAAACGGATGCTTTAACAGTGCTCTGGGCAAAAAAATCAAATGTAAGGCTGGTATCAAAAATTACTCCAAGGTTCCTCATTTTGAGTGTCTAGAACAGAGCCATCAACAAACAGAGACAGTGGACCAGCTTTGAGAATTTGATGTTGGGAGCCGATAAGTATAATTTCAGTTTTCCCGCTATTCAGGCACTTATCTCAGAAATACAGTCAGAAAGAAAACAAACTTGTTTTAACAAGTGATAATGAAGGCCGAGCGATCGCAATGAGATGCCCAAGGGGAGATAGATAAATATTGAAGAGTAGAGGGCCTAAAACTGAACCTTGACGTATACCAGTGAGCACAGAGCTAGTGTCAGACCTCCACTCATAGAAATAATCTGGGAACAGTCAGTAAAATAGGATTTAAACCAGTTTACGACTGTCCCAGACACACCAAAAACACTTTCAAGGTGGATAAGTAAAGGTCCTTGATCCACAGTATTGAAAGCAGCTCTAAGATCAAGAAGAATAAGAATGGAAGTAGCTCCAGAATCAGAAGCCATCAAAAAGTCATAGGTAACTTTGAGCAATGCCGTTTCAGTACTGTGAAATTTTACGAAAACCTGACTGAAGGGGTTCAAAGAGGTTATTAATTGTAATATGATTACACAATTGAGAGGCAACACTCTCAAGCATTTCTTGCCAAAACAGAAGATTTGACATGGGACAGAAATTGTTAAAATCATCCACGGCAACATTTTCTTTCATTTTTACAGGTGTGACAGCAGCAGTCTTTAGTACTACTGGAACGACCCTAGTCTCCAATGATTAATTTTTTATACAGAGGATAGCAGGACACCAAACATCAAATCAAGATTTAAATAGGTTTGTGGGAATTGGGATCAAGCCAGCAAGTGGTTGATTTCATGCTGGATACCGCCCTTGTGAGAGCCTCAGAATCAAGCAGTGAGTACTGAGTGAAAGAAACACCAGTGAACCCAGATGCACAAAGGAGTGAAAAGGCAGAGTCAGGTGTAACAGGAATTTCTTTGCAAACATTATCAATCATAGAATTAAAAAACTGAAGAAAAGAATTACATAGCTGCTGAGAAACAGGCAAGGTGGTAACAGTATTAAGCTTGTATTAAGTATTACGCTTGAAGCAATCTGTTTATGGTTTGGAACAAGTATCTGGGATTATTTTTGTAGTGGGGTGTGTGTCGTGGTTAAAACATCACCATTATTAACTACCTGGCCAATGAGCTATCTTCATACCGCAGTATATAAGTGATTGTTTATACCTCCCAGAATGTGTCATGGTTGCAAACCTGCCCCTTCCTTTTGTTGCTATGGACTACAGAGGTATGTGTTTTTAGCTTTGTCGCTTAGCTGTTTGATGCTGGCGTTGTCCACTTAGCATGTGATTTACTTGTTTAGAGTGACGTTGGGTTACCAAGACTGTGCTGGTGTGGTGTGCCGTCAAGGCTTCTGTCTGTGTAGCATGGAGCCATGTTGCTGCGTGGTATTGGGCTGCTTTGCTGCTTTGGGCTGCTTTATTTTATTATTTTGCTTTATTTGTGTTTGTTATTGTCACTAAGATCAGTTTTAGTGAATTCAACTGTTGTAACAGTCTTATCAATTATGCTGATACCACTATGTGGTAGTAGTGGTTTTGGTCAGTCTTGGTAAACTTGCTAACTGCAGTTTGAGCTCGGGGTTATCTGTGTTTTGTGACAGTAATGTTTTGTTTTTGTTTTGTCATGGTTTTTTTTCTTTTGTTTGCCTGCTTTGAGCATATTGTAATTGATTTTTCTTGTTTTTGTTTTCTCCTTATAGGAGCTGAGTGCTTCCTGAGGCTGGGGGGAGTTCTTTGCTGCACTTTAGGCTTTACTTAATTAAGGGACATCAGGGTTATTTTCCCTTTTGTATAGCTGGTGCTGTTGTACTAGCCTGCCCTTCATACAGGAAGCCTCAGTTCTACTATGATTATTGTTCATTTCTTCTTGTGACTGTTTTATTTGGCCAATGCCTGACTGTGTTGGTTGCTGTTTTTTAAAAAATATTTCTTGGCCAGTCTTTTTAACTTCAAAAATAAAATGTATTTTTGTATGGAAACCCATGCTTCTTGCCTGTTCTAAGTGTATTGTATTTATGTGTCTTTGTTTGGTTTGTTTTTCCCATTTTTTCATTTTTTAGTTGCTACGAAACGAGCCACTTGCTTCATTTTGATCGTTTACAATAGCCTGAGAGAAGTAAGATGATCTTTCAGTCTCCATTAATGCACTGTAATTACCAAGAAGATCCATCCATGCTTGATAGTAGATATTCAAGCCGGTAAGACGCCATTTGCACTCCATTTTCCAACAAGCAGCCTTTCAAGAGCACAAATTGTCATTATACCAGGGAGCTGTGCGGGCGAATGTGACCTTATGTGACCATAGGGGACCAAAAGAGTAGGTTAGAAGCAAGAGCAAAATTTAACTGCAGGACTTTCTCCTCCAGCGATGAGGGATGCAGATTGCTTAAGGTGGAAATAACAGAATTGGAGAAAACTGTCTGATCAATAGACTTCCACTTCCGGAAGGTTACTGTTCGGATGGTAGGCTCACTTGGATGATACGGTTCCAGGTTAAAAAAGACAGCTGAATGATCTGACAGTCCAATGTCAACAGATGAAAACTGCGATACAAATGAGCCATTTGCAATCACAAGATCCAGGGTATGGCCCTTGTTATGAGTCGGGTCAGTTACAAACTGTGTGGAGTTAAAACATTCAAGTAACGACAGAAATTCCTTAGCCGCCACAGTCACTCCGGACCAAATGAATGTTGAAGTCTCCCACGAGAATTGTCAAACTTCATTCTCAACGTTGACAGGAAGTCAGCAAACTGACATGAAAGCAACATGCGTCTTAGCCTTAGGTGGTTTATAGACTGTAGCAATGATGGTAAATATAGGAGTAGAAATACTCAAGACCAGGCATTCACATGATGAAAACTGGGGAACGGACACAGAGCCTATGTTGAACATCAGGTTGTAAACCATAATATTCCCTCCATCTCTGCCAGATAGCCTCGGGAGGTCAAATAAAAGCCCACTGGAGTGATCTGGTTAAACAGGAGTCCATTTTCTTTATGCAAAGTTTCGGTTAAAAAGCTTTTTATCTGAAGAAAATACGATAAAAGTAGCGCGTTGTTATTCACAGACAGCGCATTGAATAATGCGACATAGGCCAGGTTCTCAGGCAGAGACCACAGTTGTTTAATCTCCACATGGGGAACCTATATTAAATTATTGTGATCAACACCAGTATGGAGCAGTTTGTTGGTCTTATGTCGACAGGTAGGGATAAAGATGTTAGGAGAGGATTAGACAGCAAAACTGGGCCTCAAACCCCGATGGATATATGGTTTAGGACATAGCAATCCAGCGTCTTGACAGAGTTTGTAAGAGTCTTACAATAAGAGTTCTGTTTTAAATTCAGAAGCTGGCGTGTAGTGTACCTTAAGGCCATGGTCATTGAGTGCACATTCACAAGGCCAAGGCGTTGATACTCTGAAGTGCCCTGCGAGCACAAAGTCGTACAATCATCACACGCAGCCGGACCGAGGCTTTGATTCTCCGTTGCACGCTGCAGGTTATTCCAAGTGGAACACAGAAATAAAAACAACAGTCCAAAGTATAAAAAATTACACCACCACATCGCAACCGTAGGGGCACTGAAAACAATATAACTTAATTAAATAAACAAACAAACCATTGACAGGAGTGGCAGCAAAACACGCCAGCGTACCCTGGCAACCGGAACCAGAAGACAACAAACTGGAAAAATGTGGAAAAATCTACAGTTGTAAAGTTTGAGTTGGAATAGTTTGCAAGGGCACAAGTTTAATCCTCTATGGAGCTAATCATGAAATCACAGCTTTAAAAAAATTTACCTTATATTTTTTGTGTATTTAAGGCTAAAATCATTTTCCAAAACTAGTTTTCTACATTTGACCTTTGAACTTTTTTAGGGTACTAATAGTTGTTCATTTATAACTGACTTTGTCCCATTTGGATAAATAATTTTTGTTAAATTGTCTGAAATGTCCCACACATTCAAATGCATCATCACTGTCTAGAAAAAAGTTAGCCAGTGTCTTGGTGTTTCAGAAACATAAAAAAAAACTTTATTCACATTTCATTTCATCGTATGCTAATACTTTTGTTTTGTAATTCATGTAAAATTGTCTGAAACTTGAGACAAATTCTCTATTCTAGTTCTGTTTTATGTTGTGCTACAGTAATTTATCTCATGTGATTTTAATTTTCACTCACATGAAAATCAACAAGACAATTCTTTTTGGGTGTGGAACACACTTTCCACACATAAGCAAGCAAGGAGATCATCAGATCACCACCTCACATTTTGTTTTATTATACATCATCACAGCGGATGGTCATTTCACATTGATGAGCTGATTTGTCCTCCTGTCATAGTGTTGCACAGTGGAAGCTGGTTAGGTCCCAGTGAATGTGCTCAGAAGGGTGAAAGTGCAGTTGTCTTCCCATTTGCTTGCGATTTATCTGCACATCCTTACATATGGCTACCTTCTCATCAAAAGTGTGCTGTCCAGCCCTTTTCATTTCCTTGTCAATTTTCAACATGCACCCTATCAACCTGTTGGTTCTCACTCTGCCAAGACAGTAGATCCCTTTCTTTGCCATTTGAACTTCAAGGCCTATGCTTGTGAACCAATTGTTATGGTACAGCTTGAAATTCTGATGTGGGGGTATGATGGATGTTAGTCATTGAACTATTTTGCTGCTGGCTCCAAGGTCAGGCATTCCACTGACTAGTAGTATCCTGCCTGTGTAGAACTCAAAGATGCATCCAATGCCTTTTGAGTCACAAAGCATGTACTTTGTACTTATACCACCATTTCTGGGGCTTGCTGGGGATGTAAATGTGAAATAAATGGTAAATGTGCACTTACATAGCGCTTTTATCCAAAGCATTTTACACTGTGTCTCATTCACCCATTCACACACTCACACACCAATGGTAGCAGAGATACTGTGCAAGGAGCTAACTTGCCATTGGGAGTAACTTGGGGTTCAGTGTTTTGGGAATCGAATTGCCAACCCTACGATTAATGGACAACCCACTGTACCACCTGAGCTAAATTGTTGTCACTGAATTGGAAGTTGCTCTACATTTGTTCCCATCTTTTCATTAGCATTACATCAGCTATCTTGTCAATGCATCTGTTGGTATGCCAGCACATATATGTTCCAGGAATTCCATAGATGTACATTTGGAAAGCAGTCTCAATTAATTACTTGATTTCTTTCTCTGTGTAGTTCTGGGGTGGGTTAACCTGTTTTTGCATGGAGTAAAGGTTTCTTTTCTGGACAATATGTTTGCAACACTTAGAGGAAAACATTTGCTTGAAGTATTAACTTGGAGAATGCACCTTCTCTGCTGAGACAAAACGCATCTTCCAAACTGTCATTGGATAATGAATCTGAATGCCTGACTTCCAGAAAAACCTACGACTTGTTGCTGGCTGCTCCTGATTATGTTCTTCCTGTCCTCACTCTCACTGCTGCTATTCACCTGATCCTCAACTTGATAATTTATTACTATAACCTCATTATCTGATGCACTGCTGTCACTATCATTACTAACTTCTGGAATTGGTACAGCTTCCATAAAACACTGTCTTCCATAAAACTTACTAACATCAACCTAGTACTCAGACATGAAGACTCTTATACTGCCTGATAGTAACGTTGGCAGCTCATTTATACTTGACACACAGATTTTTTGTGTTCTTGAGTTATTCTTTTTCTAAAATTTGGATAAAAATGGCAAAAATCTTTAGAAAATACATTTGGATGTACAATACAACATTTTTGATGGTATTTATATGTATTTTGTAGTATAAAATGAATTCACCATGGTGCCTTGAGAGCATGTATCCTAACATGTGGTAATGTCTCCTTCACTTCCTTTTGACAAACATGTGAAGCACATGGCAATAACTTTTAATTTCATTGGCTGAAGAGGATGTCGTTTGATATTATTAAAATTAAATGTTATTGGTTGAATATTAGTGTTTTTTAAATGAAATTTATGTCCCATAAACGGTTAAATTTTTTCCAATTGTAATATTGAATATGCAATGGTTATGGGCTATATTTGAATGTCTGAACCACATAAGAACCATTATTTGTTAACTATACTCATAGAAGCAACCAATGTAGTAGGAATAGACAAATGCCATTGATGAACATTATTCATTTTACAATGAACTTGCAATGGCCATAAAGAATATAAAAACTGCATATGAAATAAACCAACTGAACAAATAAATTATAAGAAACCCTAGTAGCACATGTTACATGCTTAACACTGATGTATTAGATGTGGGGAAAAAATAAATATAATGTTTGTTCATGAAAATACATTTATAGTTTCATGGACATGCACATGAATTTCAAAAATGTATTGTAGTCTTTTCCATTCCATATATGCATTTTTATTTGTTCTTATTCAGTTTTTTTTTTTACTGTTTATTTGGTACAGAAGTCTAAGAGATGTATTATTTCTGTGCAGTCTTAATGGAGATGACCAGTTTGGTTGTCTGCAGAACTAATATTTGTTAAGAATGTCTTTGATCCATGGCAGCAGTGCACACACTTTAGTGTAGACACCAGGATGATCAGGTTGAGCACAGCCATAACCCCAGGATACAATACCATGCAGCACACGGTTACACACCAAAGGACCTCCAGAGTCACCCTGAGAGAAACGTAGATTCAGTGAGTGAACAACATGAAAGAAAATTTTCTGCATTGTTGGATTGTTACTAATAGAATTTATTTCTATGCAATAGCCTTGAAGCATTTGAATTTTTAAACCATTCACAAGTGATCTATATAATGCCATGTGTGTAATGATTTTAGGGTTAAGGGCTAAAGATATATGGACTACTACAAATATCCTTTGTTGAAAGCATAGCAATAAGGAGTAATAGTGTGGTTGTAGATATGTAAATAAATCTACCAAAAAAACTCATATATAATATATGATATAATAATTTATATAAACATTATATATATTTTTTTATATATATATATATATATATATATATATATATATATATATATATATATATATATATATATATATATATATATATATATATATATATATATATATAAATAAAGTAAAGTATATATATAAAGTATAAGAATATGTGGCACACCTGGCAGGCATCCTTTCCTCCCTCCAGATATCCAGCACACACCATGTTCTTTGTGATCATTCCTGGATATGAGTTCTCACACACTTCTTGAGAGAGAATGGGAACCTCTACACACTGGAGGTGAAATGGGTTGAACACTTAAAAACAGGAAAATAGAAAGTGTTAGTGTCTCTAAAGAATGTGACAATGCAAACCTTTAAAAAATATAGATCTTGGCAGTAAATCAACATAATATCTGGTTATAACCTTCACTGATGCTTCTGTCTGTGAGTGTAATGTATTACACTTTAAGTTAAAAAGACAATAGCAATGGGGAAAAAATTGGTAGGGTATTTGTGAATCATTGTTATAGTATTATTGTGTTTGGCCTATTTTAGGCAAAGTAAATAAAATTAAATGAAAAAAGCTATATTGGTTGCATGGCTTTTTATTGCCTCACTTGGACTGACCTGAGTCTGAGTAGATGTTGCCCCAACCAGACACCGTACACATCTCCCCAGGAGTGGGGCATGTCGTGGGCAGAGCAACAGGCTTCACAAAATCATTTATCGTTACAGGGTGGGTTAACTTCAACAGCATGATGTCATAGTCCAGTGTCTGGTAGTCATAGCTCTGGTGCCAGTAGATGGCATCCACAGCCATGTACTGCTCTGTGCCTTCATACTCCCAGATGTGGTGCTCACCCAGGATAACTATCTGACTATAGGGACTGAGGTGACAGAAATAAAGCTTATATGTACGTATAGAACAAAAGACAACGGACAAATCTGGAGAGTTCAGAATGTTTTAGCAGCAATTGTGTACAGAAAGTGTGAATCGAATGGATTGTTAATACTAACTTAATCCAGCAGTGAGCAGCAGATATGATCCACTGGTCATTGATTAGGGATCCACCACAGAAATGATATCCAATGTTCAAAGAGACCTGCCAAGGCTGAGAGTGAGCCTTACATTCATAACCACCAACTATCTTATCATCCAGCGGTGCTGCCACTGAGACACACATGTAAAAATAATAATAATAATAATAATAATAATAATAAATAATGAGGTGGAGACATTTAACTCCTTGTACTAAAAGACACAGAAAGGTGGAATAAATCTACAATATATTAGCCCAGACTAAAGCAGGGAATGGTTTTTACCTTTTAAATCAAGGTAGCATAAAATTTGTGAACAAAAATAATCCATGCATATGTTAAAATTTTTGTAGGAAACTAGATTATACTCTTCCTTACCTGTAGCACCCAGAAGAGCTAACAATAAGATCATACTGCCCACTGTGTTCACCTTTCCGGACACAATATGGTCAGTCAGTTGTGCTGCTTTTATAGCAGTGTGTTTATCTCGTTGTAGCACATGTGCAAAAGAACGTTCTCTCTCCATTTCTCTCATTCCCTCCCTTTTCTCTCATTCCCTCCCTCTCTCTTATGTACACATTGAATTTTCACACACTGCTAATGATGTGGAGATATACTCTAACACATGGAGATATATTCTAAGATACTCTAACGCACTCTAACAAAGGTGAACTTAACCTTGGTTCGAATACTATGCTGAATGACAAATACATAAAACATGCTTGACCAATATATATATATATATATATATATATATATATATATATATATATATATATATATATATATATATATATATATATATATATATATATATATATATATATATATATATATATATATATATATATATATAGTTAATTTTTGGTTTTATTTTTTAAACAAAAAAACTACAAAAAATAACGTCAAAAAATGATGTCTTTATTTTTCAAACATATGGCAGTTATCTAGTGGGTTTTATTTGTTATCTACCAAATGTTTGGCAGTTTTGAGCAAAATTTGGATATCTTTGCTCAAGAAAGATGTAGCCAGGTATAGCAGCTTAGATCAACATGTCTGTTTACATTCTCATTTGAGCATTTTCATAGAAATGTTATCCTTATTTATGCAAGAAAAGTACCCCAAGGTGCTTGTTTGCTGTTCTGGTTTAATCATGTATGGAAGTGTCATGGTCATTACAGCATATGGCTGTTTTCACACAGCCCCTGCCATTAAACCTAGGGCAGTTTGTAATGTGTAGTAGGGACCAGTGAAATAAACTTAAGATGCTTAATCTTGTCATAAGTATTCCTGTGGTCCTGTACGAGTTGAGGCTATGAATCAGATCATATCTTTGGCCATTAATATTCATTTATATTTTAATTACATACAGCTATTCATAGTAAGACATTGTCATGTCAGACCTTCAAAAAGTTAACCATTGATCAATTTCAGTGTCTTTGAGCCAGGTGTGTGTGTAACTGGGCTAAAACTGGTATATATATGAAGCTACATGACATTCTGTTTGGCTGCTGAAGCAATCAACATGAGCTTGGTCATTCTGCTGGCACTAGTAGGAGCTGCTGGTAAAGAAATTTACATTTTAACTATTATGTTGCGTTATTAACAGACATTTAGAAGTACAGACATACTTAACATCATTAGTCCCTCTGTGTGTGACTTGAAACTGATTTTCCCCTTTTTTCTTTCATTGTTATACGTTTCATTATTATGTATATTGCACTAAACTGTGCATTTCTGTTTTGAACGTTAAGAATAGTTGTATTTTGAGACACTATAAAGTCAGAAAGAGAACTTAGAGTCAGAAATAGACTAATGAGCTGTGGAAACCCATCATAAAAAAAATACCAGTGATTTGACAATATGCATGGTTAGAACTGGGCTTGGAATGAGGAGTTTCAGCTATTGTGTAACTTTATTATGCGCATATATGTGTGTGATTGATGTGTTCGCAGTGGCAGCACCAAGTGGTGAAGAAAGAATCATCGGAGGTTCTGAGTGCACTGCGCACTCACAGCCCTGGATGGTGTCTCTGCACTATGGCTACCACTTCTGTGGAGGAGTGCTCATCAATGAACAGTGGGTGCTCTCTACTGCTCAGTGCTGGTACAAGTAAGTACTACACAAGTTACACAAATATAAAGAACCATTTCTTTACCACTGAATCACATTTGAAACATTCAAGGACAACAGATAACTGCATATTTCTGTTCTGTTCAAAATAACTTCAGTACATCTAATTTTCTGATATAACAATCCTAAACTGTGTGAAATGGCCTGAAGAAAATAATGGCCATCAGAACTTCTGTTTAGTTCATCATATTTTGGGCTTCAGGACATCCTGCAAAAGTTAAATGAATTACTTAGCACTGTAAATAGGGGAATTACCTTCCTTGAATAGGGCTGTATAGTGAGTTAATTATGAATAATTCTGTACTTGCAACTGTAGCCCTTTTCATTAACGCAGTCTTGACCATCCATAAATTTTATGCTTTTCATGAGAAAATACATCATAGGTTGCACAGAGATGCATCATCATTGATGTTCTCTCAGGTAATCAGGTGTTTCAGATCTTCCAACATCAGAAACCCTCACTCATGTGACTCAGCCAGAGTTGAACAGATGCCAGTATGTATCCCAGCAGCATTCAACGTCGGATTAGCCATCCTGATCCAAATCCATCTACAGGCTCAGTTCTTCCCATGCCACTGTCAACTCCATAATTGGCAGTTGTTTTGAGGTCTTTGATAGAATCAATGTCAGGCTTATCATGACTTATTGGCAGTTTTTGTAAATAATATGGACTATCTGATCTATTTAGAACACCAGAGCCTTATGTTGCTCTTAAAACATACTTTGTTTTACTGGCACATAATGCTTAAATGGTTTTATAGGGGTAGTGCTATTCTTACATCTTTTATCAGGTGTATGTTGTTGTTGAGTTTTTTTGTTTGTTATTTGGTTAAACTTTTGCACTGTTCATTTGTATGTGTTAAAGTTATTTGCATGTACATGAAGAATCCAGGATATTAATTTAACATGCTTTATCTTTATCTTTATTCTATTTTTTTAAGTCCCTACAGCATGCAGCTTATTTTGGGAGATCATGATGTGCGTGTGTTTGAGGGAACTGAGCAGCTTCTGAAGATAGAAAATATTATCTGGCACCCCAAGCAAGTACTTTTTTTTTCTACAGCAACAGATTCTTGGACAGATCTGCTACTTATTATTAGTATATTGTATAACATGTGTCTTTTATCACAATGAAATCATAAGGAGACTATGAATGCAGTACATGTCTAAAATTGTCCCCTATCCTGTCTTGTCACTAGCTATGACTACAAGACTCTGGACTATGATATTATGCTAATTAAGCTGTTCCACCCAGTGAAAGTGACTAATGCGGTACAGCCAATATCTTTGCCATCTGGCTGTCCCTATGAGGGAATGCCCTGTACTGTCTCTGGCTGGGGGTCTCTTTATGCTGATACCTGTAAGATCATCCACATTCATTACTTAATAATAAACTGTACTTAAAGTAGTTGACAAATAATATTAAAATAATATATCCTATTATACAGTGATGTGACACACAATCAAATGACACCTAAAAATGACATGTTGTTGTAATGCACATTAACATATAAAAAAAAAACAGTCAGTCACAAAATCCATAAAATTAGAACCAGGTGTCAGTGGGTGACACCTCCGTGCCAGTGATTAGAAGCTGCTTAGGGAGTGCAGGTGGAACCTATCTTATTTATACCCCTCTCATATCCAAAGTCGTGTTCTTTTTGTTATTGGGCAATGTGGTATCATCATGACAAGGTCTGTACTGAACAGAGTTCTGTAAGGTCTTCAGCAAAAAGGTTGTGGATGCCTATGAGTCTGGAAAGGGATTTAAAAAGATTTCCAAATTCCACTGAAGGGAAAATCATCTACAAATGTTGCAGATTTCAAATGACTGCCAATTTGTCAAGGACTGGCTGTCCCAAATTCAACCCAAGAGCAGATCATCTGATGCAAAAAGTCTCCAAAGACCCCCAAAATTCATCACAGGATCTGCTAGTAAGTCTCGCAACTGTTGGTGTCAAACTGCATGCCTCTACAAACAGAAAGAGATTGCACAAATTTGACCTGCATGTGAGGCGTGCCAAGAAAAAGCCTTTGCTGTCTAAAAAGAACATCAGAGCAAGACTACAGTTTGCCAATGAACATATAGGCAAAGACCAGGCCTTTTGGAATAATGTGCTCTGAACAGACGAATCAAAGATAGAGTTCTTTGGCCACAGTTACCACAGAAATGTTTGGCACTGACCAAAGATAGCTTTTCAGGAGAAGCTCCTCATACCAACTGTGAGGCACATGGGTGGAAATGTTATGGTTTGGGGTTGCTTTGCTGCCTCAGGGACTGGACAGCTTGCATTCATTGATTCAACTATGAATTCTGCATCATATCAAAGAGTGTTTGAGGATTATGTGAGGCCATCTGTCCAAAAGTTGAAGTCAAACTGAAAGTGGACCTTTTCACCAGGATAATGATCCTAAACACACTAGCAAATCCACCAAGGAATGACTCAAAAAGAAGAAATGGAGGGTTATGGAATGGCTTAGTCAAAGCCCGGATTTGAATCCCATTCAAATGATGTGTGGGGATTTGAAACGGGCGGTACATGCAAGAAAACCCTCAAACATCTTGCATGGAAGACAAAAATTCCAGCAATCCGATGTCAGAGACTGGTGGATAATAATGTAAAACGCTTACAAGAAGTTATTTCTGCAAAAGGGAACAATACTAGCTTCTGAGACCAAGTGTACTTACTTCTATTGATATTTCTGTTGAATAAATGAAAAGCTCATTTTCCTTTTTTTTTTTTTTGTTCAAGTACATCAGCTTTATCAATAGGCACTGTGTGAAAGAGGATCAAATGTTTGCTTGTCCAAATATGTAAAAATAAATAAATAAGCTAACAATTTCCATAGGGTGTACTTGTTTTTTCACATGACTATGAGCTGATTTGAAAGTATATACCACTGATATTGATCTATTGCATGTAATAGAGTTGCGCTGCATATTTTTATTACTGCAAATGTATGTTTTTAATTAAATAGCAATTAACATTTATTCAATGTGGGATGATGACTCTATAATATGTGCACATAATAAAGTGGTTTTTACATAGTATGCACATATGATCAAGCAGTCTGCATTTTTCCATTTTTCCACTGCATTTTTCAATTTTTCTCTAAACAGTATTCATGCCATTTCGTCTTCAATGTGCTGATGTCCCAATTGTGGGTGAGCAGGAGTGTGAGAGGTCGTATCCTGGTATGCTGACTCGTAGAATGTTGTGTGCTGGCCATAAGGAAGGTGGAAAGGATGCCTGCTCTGTACGTACATGCAGTCTTTCTTAAGTATAAAAATGTACCTGCATAAAGCTGATTGCAGACTTAACAAGACAAATAGTTTTGTTTTGTTTTTTTAACTCGAACAGTTTAATTTATAGATCTATGTCATGTTAGAGTCAGAATACTGAAGTCACATTTGTTCACATCTACAAATGATTGAATGAGAATAAAATTGAATTTGATCTTGGATTTCTTTGTCAGAGAGATGCAGGCAGTCCTCTGGTATGCTATGGAGTGGTGCATGGGCTGGTGTCTTGGGGCCAAGGCTGTGGCCAACCAGGCTTCCCTGGTGTCTATGTCAAAGTGTGCGAGTTCCTCTATTGGATTAAAGACGTCATGGCCGCAAACCCTTAGAGTTTCTTTTTGTATTCCAACTTTTGGTCCCCATCACACTCTTTTATTTCATTGTCCGCCTCTCACTCTTTTCCACCAATGTGTCATCCTGTATGATTTTTGGAATTCTCTGTGTTGTTTTTTCTGTTCCCACTCACTCATCAGAAAAAATTATGAGATAGAATTGGGATATATGAATAAAAACACCCCTGCTGTTACAGTGACTTGAGTTTTTAACTCCTAAATAGTGAATTGTACAGTAAGCTATTGCTATGAAACCAGATGGTCTAGTTATAAAGTATTTCTAGATACTAGATTCTAGAAATAAGAATACTTTTCCTGTCTCTTATGAACGCTTTTTAAATTTGATATAGCTGATATTTTTATAAGTACGTCATTTGAGGCTATGTAGATGGATGTTGATGACAGTTGCCTTCCACAAAAAGCCTTTATTTTCCATTTTGGCTTCTCTCAATATAAATTTAGAATTACTCTCGCACACAATATGTCACGTAATGGAAGCTGAGATGGAAGTAAGTGCAGGTATGGCAGTTAAATCAAACAACAACAAGTCCAAAGGATAAGGCAGAAGAAAATAATCATGATCATGCAGAGACAAACAGCACAGATCAGACAAACAGCACAGTCAGGGCAGGGCAAAGAGACAAAGTCGTAAATGTAAGCAGTGTCAAAATACCAGAATAAACAGACACGATATAAGGTTTGGTAATGACAAAGATAAGGAAACTGAGTGTATACTTCACAAAGACTAAGTGTTTGAACAGTCTCTTATATGTGTGGTGTGATTGTGAGTGTAAATTGGATGCAGGAGTGTGAGATTAGAATTAAGGTTTGTTCTGGGAATTGCGGTCGATGTTTTTAGGCCACAGTGCAGAATGGGAATTGTAGTCACTGGTTTTATTTTATTTTTATTTTATTTTATTACCCTTGTGTTTTATTTCTATCAAAAATTTACCAGACAGTGATATAACACAATATTTTTTAGTTTCCTTTCTGTTTAAGTTTACTTATTACACAGCATAATCTACATACCTCAATATTTCAAATTGCATATGATCTAACACATGTCAGTATGTACATGTTTTTACTTCAGATGGAATGAGGCAGAATGTCTCTATTTTTGTTTCTTCTTTTTATGAAATATTTTGAGGTATATTTTCTTAAATCGGGTATAATGAAAGTTCTGTACACTATAAAACAAAATCAGTTAAATTTACTGTCAAATAACTGACAGCTTTGGTTGCGAGAAAAATATTTGGTAGTGCAGTTTATCGCGATGAAGTGAAATAGTACCCTGCCTGCATATTTAATGATAAATGACCATTGTTATTAGCAGTAACGTATGTTTTTTTTTAAATGGCACTACTGTAAATTGAAGGTCAGATGTTTGCTGTAAAATTAACAGCCAACTTTCATAGTATTGCCATCAAATATGCTGTATTATTGTGCATTAAACAATTTTAATGTAAGGTGTATTTTACATGTAAATTTATGGTAAAATGATATCAGCTGTGGTTGCCATACCGTACATATCAGCATTGTTCTGTAGCAACAGCTATTTTACAGTGAAATACTGACATTTCCAAAACCACACACATACACACAGACACAGAGAGAGAGAGAGAGAGAGAGAGAGAGAGAGACCTGTTGCAACTCTGCACTGACGTTTAAAAATAATAAAATTAATTTATTTTCATATAAGATTCCTAGATATAAAATCCATTTTAATGTTGACCAGAAAAAGATGAAGGGTCAACATTCTATTGTAATGTAGCATGATGTAACATTTATGGTACTTATTCTTGAAATGTCCACTGATACAAGTACAGTCTGCTTATGTAACAGTCTGGGCATATAAATTGTTATGTTAAAAATAACAGGGTTGGTTTGTGTTAAAAAACACCTTTTTATACAGTGTAGAGATCATATTTCAGTTTTTCGTTATACTCATGTCCATGTTGAAATCTTCCAGGAATGTCAAAGATGAGAGCTGTCTCTGTCTCGGAGAGCTTTTTTGACTTTGTGCTAACAAATCGGTTTCCAAATCGCTCCTGTCCTCCACCTCCTCCCTTCTCTCTTTCTTCTTTTTTCCTGAATGTGCAGGCCCTGACCATGGGGCTAAACCTGAAAAAGGAAAAAGTGAAAGGGTTACGTAGTCATACCTTTTTTTTATATAAAAAAAAACTTAGGTTTTTCTTTTCTTATATATTTTCTTATATTTCTCATATATATATTTATTATATTTCTCATATATATATATATATATATATATATATATATATATATATATATATATATATATATATATATATATATATATATGCCATGAGAAATACTTGGGAATAACAAGTATATTATGATATATGATGTAGAAAATATACAGTATAATGGCTTACATTTCCAGTTATTATTTTATCAATAAGCATCTAACATTTCAGCAAACAGTATTCATGCTCATTGAAAATAGTCTGCCCTAAATAACCTGCGCCTGAATGTTTAGTTAGTATAAAGGCCTGGAGGAAAAGTTTGCATAATGTGCATACTACTTAATGTGCAGAATTACAAAAAAGCATGTAGTAAAGCATGAATTATGTTGTGTATAATGCATTTATAGAGGAAAGACACGTTAACCAAAGACAGAAAAGGTTTGATTGAAATATTAAGTCATATGGAAAAAATTCATTATGTTGTTTTACACAAGCCTGATTAAAGTTCCACTATAGCAATTGCAGACAACTTTTAATATAGACAAAAATCTATTATACTATTTGTACTTTCTTAATGTATTGTTTATGAAAAAAAAGATATGTAATTAACAGTGACAAGACATTTAGTGGGTATCAGAAATATTCCTTTTTTACCAAAGTAACAAAAATGGTCAAATATTCGGTCCCTCATAGATTTTGCAATGACAGAAATGAACAAAATCAAGCAAACTCTGCAATATTCAAAAAGTTTTAAATTTTTCAAAATCACTGCAGATTTGGGCCAAGTCATGTCATGTGATGTCATCACAACATGCCATGTGACGTCATCATAATGCACATTCTGCCAAAGCCCCCTTCAATTCACATGCATTGAACATACGTACAGCTAAACGGTTTCATTTATCAACAAACATCACTGCAAATGACAGTGCAAAACCATTTCATGGGATTGCAATCTTGCCAGTTCATGTAGTTTTCCACAAAAAAGTGAAAAACCCGCGGCAAAAGCAATCAAAACAACAATCACAAAAGAAACTCCACAAAACCCAGTATGGACTGAATAGTGCATGATACAATATTAATTATGAAATTATTTTTTTCAAAAGGGTAGCCTCCATTCTGAAAGTGACTGTCTAAAACATTTATACCACCCTTTACCTTACCTTCTTTCATATCCTTTGATAATTTCTGTCTACTCAGTCACCCAGAAACTATAGAGAGGTGTGAAAGTTTGCTCTCAGTTGCAGAGACAGAGAGGTAGATACCTTTTCTACCTGACTGGGAGAGTGATGTATGGCTCTGCTCAACATCACGCTGCAGCTGTCTTCAGAGAAAGAGAACAAAATAATGAGAAAATATTGTAATACTTAAAAATATTTACTTGGAAATATATTTATCCTTTAAATTATAGATAAGGCAATAAGGTGAAAACTGTAGAAAAATCAGGAAAGGAAAGAAATGAGATGGTAGTCTCAAATTTAAGCAAAATGGGGGTTTTTTTTTTCTTTTTACCTGTCTGAGGTATCCTCCGTCTGATTTAGATGGTTTTGTGTATGTGGCACATTGCTACAGGTAGTCTACAGAGAAGAAATAGTATTTATATGAACGAAGTAAAGAAAAATTGCATACAGGCTGTTTCACACCCTGATTTTCAGTTAGGTCACATTTACTGTTCCAGGTATAAGGCTTTTTAACATTCATTGGTATTGGTCTATGCCAGCGTTTCCCAACCTTTTGTAACTATAGCCACCCCAAGACTCCCCTATCATGTGGCATGCCAATTCCCCCCCAAACAACCCAAGTATTATGATTATCTAAACTTTTTTAAATTTAACCATATATAACCTAATCTGTAATCTGTTATAGATAGATAGATAGATAGATAGATAAATAGATAGATAGATAGATAGATAGATAGATAGATAGATAGATAGATAGATAGATAGATAGATAGATAGATAGATAGATAGATAGATAGATAGATAGATAGATAGATAGATAGATTTTTGCTTTTGTACTTTTTAAATTACTTTTCATAACTTTTGTGATTTTTTAAAATAAATTTTATAAAAACTATTTAATGGACAGGTATGGAACATGTTTATCAAAAATGTTTCTGAACACTATAACTACTTTGAACAAGAGAACTAGCCTGTAATAACATGGACTTTTTTTTTTTTTACTATTACTATTTTTATGTTGCATTTCATTTGTCTTGCATTCTAAAACATTCAAATAAGAATGATGTAAATTGGGACGAAGGGCATGTCTCATTAGCCATGACATTGTTAAATCAATCAGTGGGACACTCGCGCTTGTTTCTTTTTACATTCACGTCCGTGTCAGTTGCCGTGTGATCACCGGAATGTTCTGCTCTAGCTCTCAGCACCTCACTGAACAGAGCAGACTCAGAGAGAGGTGTGAGTGCAGCAGGAAAGCAAGACCTTGCTTGCAGAACAGTACTGCCGACATTTGTAAAGTTGCTAAGGTTTGTCCAAAAAGTCACTAGATTTATCGCTAGGTGCTTTTATTTCTTAAAAAAAAAGTCGCCGAAGGGATCTGAGAATTCACTAAGTTGGCAAACTAAGTTGGTCTGCACTGACAGCTAGATAAAAGATAGGATAACCTCCGCCTCTCCCCAGCAAAAAGAAAATACAAAGAGAGAGGGAATGCAGGGTTTTTCATTTATGCACTTTCTATTTGAAAAGCAATAAGATACACAGAGTACCCAAATGATGCCCTGTCTGTGTTTTGTGCCCCCCTGGTTGAGAACCACTGGCCTATGCTATATGCTTTAACAGACATTATTTTATAAATATGCGAGGCTACATAAATAAGATCTGTAATTTTATTTAAGGCAATTGAAATACGTATTTATACTTTGTAATTGTTGTTATAAAATAATTACTATTAATAATACTACTGTTATCATACTACTGTAACCATATAGCTATGACATTCAATTCTAAGTTAAATAAGTATGTGGCATCTGTTACAACAATAAGATAGCTGACTAATAGCAAAAAAGACACTCACTAAGTTTCTGTGACCTTTAACCAGCCTGGAAGGACCAATGTGTGGTTTGGGAGATGGGCATGGGGAAGACATGTTCTGCTTTGGTGGAAGTGGAGGAGGTGCTAAACTGGAACTAGGAACCTGATACTCCTCTTGTGATGCCTGTTGGCAGGTGGGAAGTGTAAATAAAAAAACTTAGGATTATCAGAATTCAACTCAAATCTCTGAATTATTACGTAAAACACAGTTGTTTTGGCTTTAGAACAACTACAATTTGATCACTCAAACCACTTCAGGGGGAGGCACATTTAAGCCAGATGTTATACAAGTGTAAATATAAATGTTTAATCTAGACATATTTGACAATCAAAGTCCTCCAAATATACCACAATAAATCACATAGACAGTGGCTTACAAATATAGAACTTTTATGGGAAGTAGATAGACCACCTAACCTTTGCATAGAATAACTGGAAACTGGAAAATAAGTCTACAGGAAGTTGGTTGCCAAGTATTATAAGCTATTTTGCATATTTCATGTGGTACATCTGCTAACTACAGACAGATTTGACTACAAGGGTAAATTCATGTGGTCAAACTCTTAATCAGGACATGATTCATATGTAACATGCATGAAAGAAGCATTTGTAAACAGTGTCTCGGTACCTCAAGAACATAAACCAAGTTATGTTGAAAACATGTCTGAGCAATCTGATGTGGGTTTTGCCACAAACATTTGTTAAATGTGTTTAATGATCGATTTCCAAAGACTTGTCTATAAACTATGCAGGTGATATACAGAATATTTCAATTTATGCAACTCTCACCCTTTTCATGGCAGCCAGTTTTTTCATGACTAGTTCCACATCTTCATGATCATCATCATCATCATCGTCATCATCATCTTCCTCATCTTCTTCTCTTCTTCCGAGTGTGGTGTCTCTTGTGGGCCGATATGGCTCGACGAGGATGGACTCTGTCCCTTTAATGTCACAGCGGCAGTAAGGGCAGGTGTGTGCATCTGACTTCTGTGGGTGGGGTGATAATGTAACACAGCTACAAAAACTGTTTCATGTGCTAAATAAAATGTTTAAATGTTTATTATTAGATGTTTCTTCTAATCTAAATTATGTTCTATGTTGTCTTTTTCAATATACATAGTCTCCATTGTGTAAAAAAAAAAAAAAATAAAAATGCTGTTTTCATGAATAACTGGCTAGATCAGAATGAGATTGAATACCTGCCAGCCGAGGAGACAGGGCCGACAAAGCAGATGTCCACAGGGCTGAATTCGTGTGTCCTTTTCTCTCTCTGTACAAATCTTACACAGCTGAAATGTGCTGCCCATTTCACAGTATAACTCATATTGCTCCTGCTCAGACAAAGAACAAGAGAGAGTCAAACAGAGATAGAGAGAGAGAGAGAGAGAGAGAGAGAGAGAGTGAGAGAGAGATAGAATTACATTATTACTATAGAAATGGCAAGCAAGTATTTTAAAATTAAAATAAAAAATCCCATGATCTCTTCACTCAAGTTCACATCCATGGATTAATTCTGATGCTGATCAAATACATGAAATACAGTAATTGAACATATAAATTAATGGCATTTTCTATCCCACAGTGCCTCTCTGCTAGGAAATGTGACATCATCAGCCACAAGAGTTCAAACTGGTTTGATTTCTTTTTTTACACTGGTTCAAATATTGTTAACTCTTATAATTATGCTCATGTGGTCCACGATTCAACAACAATATGTAGTTAATCTTACAGCATTTTGAAACACATTAAACTAAGGGGATCCACCTTTCTTCAACACGGATATGGGTCATTTCTTTTCAACCACATAGGTGGAATTGAAAAACAAGTGTGTGTATGTGTTGGGGGGGTGCGGTTTGATATGCCTCATAAATCAAGTTTTAAACGGAACAGTGATCTTTTAACAAAAACTTTCTTGTGGAGAAGGATGTGCAATTACAGGATTAATTTTAACACATAAGCAAATTAACTACTGCTGACCTCAACTTCTGAGAACTTACAAAGTAAAAAGAGGAATTAACAGTATTTATACTACCACAAAATCTACAGATTGTATAGGGGAAGTAACTTGCTTTTATCTTACTTATAATGTAGCATAATATATCAACTGTTCAAATGAATATGTTTACATACCTAAACATGTCAATTTAAGCCTGAACTCTGGTGTTTTGTTTTTGGTTCCATGTGATGACAACAACAGAACTAATAACATTCAATTCAATTGTCATTGTAACTCTGCACAATTTGAACTTTTAATTATTACCTCTGTGACTTTAATGCGACCCTTCTGAGATGGCATACACAGAGCAGTGAGATCAGGGTTCACATCACGTCCGTTTGGGTACATGTAGCTGCAACCACACACATTCTAAATTTGTTACTTTAAATTTATTATTCTGATATTTGAATTTCTGCTTTATAAATTCTGTAATATGCACCCACACTCCCTGTCTGAAGCCTTGTATTAGAGCCTGGTACAGAGGTGTATTCTCTGGAATGGTTTGTATAACACTGCAATCGTGGGTCACATAACCAATTGCCCACTGGCCCATTCTGGTGCAGCTGAGACGAAAGATGTAGCTGAAAACACAGAAAAAGTCAAGTCAGAACCTAGTTAGTAAAAAAATATTTACTGCTTCATATTCAACAAAGAATGAGATATGGTAAGAAGGTCATTTGAAAAGTTGTGTGGTGTTTGTTAAATAAGACATGTTCATTTGTTATTGTGGCTTAGATTAGATAATATATTTGAGGCATTCATGCCGATATCCAGATAATTACAAGCAAAATTTTATTGTGCTAGTATCATCAAACCTGCCAGGACGATGTCTGTGGTGTTCCAATCTGGCTTGTACTTGGTCATAAGTGAGAAAGGCCATGTAACCTGGGTGAGTCACTGCTAAATGATTCCAGTTCCTCAGCAGTGTCGACCATGGCTGAGACAAAACAAGACATTTAACATGCTTATGATCTTGCTAACAAATGTTTCAGTGAAACTGAAAGGAAAGATCTAAAAGAAGATCCAACTAAACTGGATGTTATGTGAAAACATCCTACAGTATCAACACTATATGATATTCTAATATTGCAGTTTAATGTGTTGATGTTTGTGTAGTGGTCAGGAAAATCCTATCAATATGCTGAAAAATCGGGTTTGACCAAAACTGAGGGGTTTCTTTGCCAGTAATGTACAATGACATGTCTACTTTAAGAAAACATAAATTTACTATATTTTACCAAATCAGTATGGACATCTAGGCTACATTTTAAACATGCTTTGGCTCTAGACTTGCTTTGTTTTTGACTGGTAATTGAAGACATGAACAGTTTTCAGTCGAGTGAAGAGATGACAACAAGGAGGTTAAAAGCAACGTGTGATCTCAGTTGATGTAACAGAGACTGATGTGGTTGATAATAAAAGTGATAACACATTTCCAATTCTAAATTTATCATTCTTTAAAATTTGGCTGTAAATGTTTTTCTATAAATATATTAGGTAATAAATGAAAAGGTAGGTTGGGCATCTTTCAGTGAAAATGGAATACAACATTTTTGCAATTGGTGGTAGCCAGGCTTTAAAATGTCATAATCTTATTTTTTTTTTTTCATTTACAATTTGACCATATGAAGGGTTTTCATAATCCCTTACATAATCCCAGGTATTTGTCTGTATTTCCCAGAGAAAATCCAACAGTGAAATTAAATTTTCAAATGGTTTCATCCAATCCAAGTACCTGAAACAGTCTGGTGAAGATGTCAAACTCAAAGATAGAAACGTGATCATTACAAGTGAGGTCAACTGTTGATTTCAGAGCCATGGCCTCCATTCCCTCTTCAAAATTGTGAGCATTTTTCAAATGCTGCTTAAACACACTCCACTTAACTATGCACCTGAATGTGAAACAGATCAAGGAGAAAATCTAATCTTTTGCATGTGAAAAGCACACAAACATATGAACTGCGTGAAAGACACTAAATTATTGAATAACCATAGTTTTGAAAGCAGTCTATGAAATCTGTACAGTATTTATGGCTACATTCACCCACTTGTGTCCAAATATCTTCCTCCAGAACTCTTTTGCTTCTGTCTTTGTCAGGTTATAAGTATCTCCCTGAAATTGGCCACCTGGAAATATAGCCCGTAGTTCCCACAGCATATGACTGAACAGTAAAGACAGCTTTGTCAAGTTTCTCCTGAAAGAGAATAACATAATGTACTTCAAAATAAAGCAAATGTGAAAGTTCTCTAGTGAAAAGAATTATTATCCACATAATTATGAATATAAATGCTCAGGCAAAGTGTTAAAAAGTTATTGCACTGCATACACACCTTTAATTGCAGTTTAGACAAACACCTTGACAGATAGACACTTTGTAGACACATACTGTAAAAATGTCTGCATGCAAGCTACTACCAACAGGAAGTCACAGTTTGACATTTCCTGTCCTAAGCCTTTGTAGTGTATTGACGGAATTTTCCAGTGGCAACTGACCGTACATAGACAATTATAATGGCAACATCAGCACCTGTTTTTACTGCTGGTACAAACAGATCTACTATATGTTACAATCCCAGTTATTAACTGAATTGCATTATATTTTATTTAGGTCTGTGTTGGTGCATTCACTAAAACTACAGAAGCAGCAAAACAACATTAGATATACATTTAATTTGGCAACTGTAATTTTCGACTCCAAAATGAAAAATACTTTATCTAAAGCTTATTTAATTAAACCTTGTTATTTTTCCACTCATTTAATGGAAACCATTTACATGTGATGAACATGGTTCTTGCTCTATGCTGGTTGGATTAAATGGACCTTTCACGGTCATTTATGGGTCAGTAAAGCTTCAGGAAAGAGACTGTTTTGTTGTTGTTGTTTTTTTCAAGAGAAGTTTTGATGATCTTAAAAAAAGTCAGACAGTAAACCAGCACTGCTGAGGCCTGAGGATTTTTTTTTTCCACTCTGACAGGATGAGCACATGTTTACCTCTATCTCTGGGCTACTTTTTCAAAAGCTTAATTTTCCATTAGTCACTGTTATCAGTATGCTCTTTTAATCTTTTCTTTCCACTCCATCTCATCACACAAGTTGTGGCTAATGCTTTGGTTATGTGATTATGTTAACAAACATTGTAGTCATAGATTTAATGTTTAATACAACTAAATAAAATTCCATTGTCATTGTTACCTCAGTGTGTGCCTATAAAAGACATGCAAACTTCCAACTTTGAAGTATAAGATGAATTACCATGTGATTCTGCAATGTATTACTATTAAATTATAGTCCTTGCATTTCTCAGAAAGTAAGGGTTCTTTACCGAATTTAAGAAATACTCTCTATGAAACTCTAATTTTACTTTATTTACTTTACTAATTTACTAGTTTACTTTATACTGAACACCTTAGTTTCATTTAGTGTGTTTAAATGCTATATTTGTTTCCTCCACATTCATTATCTGACTAGACTTAAAGGTGACAATTTTCATGTGTGTTGTCACAACACTTGTTTTTAATCTTGATAATATAGATAGAGAGCTAATAATAATTACTTACTTCATATAAAGTTAGATAGATCATGTAACTCAGATCATGTCAAAAGTCATAGCTCAGGACTTTTACTGCCCATTAAATAGCTCTTGTGCGATTCCTGTATAAGCCGGTGTCATAGTATATATAAATGCCAAAACTCTTTAGTGTGTCAAAACCACTTCTGTGCCAATAAGTGAGATTTTTCAGGCAGTTTGGGTCTTTTTGTTGTTGGTGATACAAGCACAAAGTTAGCATTAAATAAGAATACTAATAAATAAGTTTTCCGATTTACTGCTATCCTAAAAATAAGTCAACTGATTATTTACATATTTGCTCAGCAATTATATTTTTGCCTATTATTTACACTGAACAGTGTAAACATTTCTGGGAGATGTTATGGTGAGGTGTAATATGTGGAAATTACTATGAATTTTGTGGCTATTCAATGCGGCTACACGGTTAATGTAAAGAAAGATGTCCCTTTTTATATGGACGCCATACTAAACTATCAGAACAAAGGTATTGCACAGGCACATTTCTGGTTCCCAAAGTACAAATAATGTAAAATGACCTTCAAAAGTACAACAGCTAGCCTTAATTATTATCTTATGTGTTTCTCCTTCTCGGGTTACTAAGGGCACAAAAGGCTTATGCTGGAAGGTACCAGCCCAGAGACACTGACGGATACAGTTCAAACTTGTCCATACAGATAATGCTTCACTTCTGAACGCCAAACTCAAGCAAACACCTTTCGTACCTTTGCATATTTTTTTTTACCTAGATAGATGCATGTAGTGCACGTTTAAAGCTTTAACCTAAAAACATGTTATGGTCTATTTATACACCTTAAATAATTTTTAAAGGTATAGAATTCACGTTTCCAGGTGAAAGATGCAAAATTTTACTTACAAAAGATGTACCCTTAATAATATCACCACAGCAACAAGTGTGGGCTTGTGGAAGTGTAGACGTGACCAGTGTCAACAGTCAATTCTTTTACCTGCCTTGCCAGTCCTGCTAAACAGTGTTACATCTATGCAATTTTACTGTTTGAATATTGCTGGACAATTACAGCTTTTCTCCTCCTATGCGTACTGTGTGTCTGGAAACATATGGTTATTTTAACACAGACAGAATTGCAAGAAACTTATTTTCGGTAGTTGACAAATGCATAGGCAATGGATGAATATATTTTATTATGATTCAAATCACAGTTATTGTTTCAGTTTAATTATTTAGATTATATATCTTTCCCATTATTTCTAATATTTTATGTAATATTAATAACGTTCCTGTTTAATTATAATTATGCATTTTTTACATGTGGTTTATTGTACAAAATCTATCTATGCATATCTAATAAATTTATACATTTATTTATTTATTAGTGTTTTAGTTGATTTTTCCTCTTGAATGCTAAATGTGCATTACATATATCAACATTTGCTGTATTAAGTTTGTAATTTTTGCTATTTTATGATTTTTTTTTTCTGAGCAAGCTTATAGTGTTCACAGCTAATGTAACATTTCTAAGCTAAATTCATGTATTTAACTGCAAATGGAAGTTTCCCTGTTAGCATAATAAAGGCCTCTGGCTTGCAGTACTCATTCACACAGAACATTAGTATTCAGAACAGATCAGCATCTTGGCCCCCTCTTAGTGCTGAGGACAAAAATATCGATGTTATTTCTCATGTAGGCAGGTGCTAAATTCAAACTAAATTGAAACTAAAATTTAATTCCTAAAAATATATAGAAACTAGACTGTTACAGCCACTTTGAAAGTAATGTGATATGGATAAATGTGGGGAAATAATAATAATTGCTATATCTCACTTACACCAGATATCAACACTTTCAAATGTGTAATATCATAGTTTACCTATCTGTCACTAAAAATATGTTTTAGTGTTAATCTTTAAAATAAGTGTGGTTATACATTATGTAAACATTTATGATTATAACTACTTTATGGTCTTCTTATTCTTCTTGTATGTACTTTTCTGAATCTGAATTTATATTTACAGGAAACTAGAAATTTTGTAAAAATAAATATATATATATATATATATATATATATATATATATATATATATATATATATATATATATATATATATATATATATATATATATATATAATATGTATAATAATAATAATTATTTATTTACAAAAAAAAATGTCTTTACAAATAAAGACCTCACCTGTAGTTCGACTTTTCCTCGAACATCTTCTCTTTGCCCTCCTTGAACAACAGGATGGCCCTGTCTGTCTTATCCAGCAAGTGTTGGACATAGATCCTCAGGTACTCTCCTTCGTCCCCTCGTGGCACGGCTGGGACTGAGGCTCTATAAGGAGCCCATATATCCCTCATGAGGTCTACAGTCTCCCTCACTAACTCAGGGAGGTAAGGTGGGCTGTTCTTTAGACATAACCGTGGATCTGTGCACAGCCTATGCAGTTTTTGCAGTCTTTTTAGAACCTTGTCGAGGAGTTTATAGTCTGTGCTTGTTGGTGGATGAGATTCAGATATAGATGAATCAGTCTCGAGGCTTCGGACAAATCCCATCAAACTTCCAGCCATCGCCAAAAGGAATAGATGTGGTGTCTTGTCCTATGAGCTTGTTGGCCGATTTGATTTACAAATGAACATGCACATGGAGCAAAAACCAGCCCCCATCTGTTCAAGATTCAGAAAGTGTCTAGAGCTGCAATGAACTCTATGCTTCTAGATATCAGTTACTTCCGTTACATACTAGCTTTAAGACTGCTCCCTGTCATTCAGTGCTTACCATAAAAGTAATGAGATGAAGCCATCTACTGCTTATCCAACCATCAGGTAGCCCCCCACAAGTCTCTTGCACTGCCTTTAGCCACTTCCTTTTAAGTTACCTTTTATGTTTCTGTTCTAAACCACTGATGACAATACAAATGCAGTACATTACGCAATACACAATAAGTGAATCTTTGTCTTACCACGCAAATTCTTTTTTCAATTATACATTTCACAGTGCTTTTGACAATGTTACATAACTTAACTCAACATGTCATAGCCTGACAAGTCTGTGCAAAAAAACATTATTGGCGTGGAGGAATGCCGACAAGCAAAGTAATGCTAAAAGATCCATGAAAGTTCCCAAAGTATTTTGATCCAAAGCAACTATCTGAAAAACTACAGATCTCTACATCAAGTCAAGTTTCCTTCTTCTTGTAACTACTATGAAGACAATATACAGTACATTCCTACATAGGCGTATTGAGAGTGCCAATTGTTCCCTTCACTGTTACCCTGGTATTTACTCACGGTTGTGCTCTTTATTTTTGGCATCCATGTGGTCTTCTCATTCTCTGATTCTGTCTTAAATCTCAAAAAGTGTTGCAAAAAGGTTCCGTGTATGGCTGCACAGGACAGTAGCTCATTCAGATCTAGACCTCTCTCTATCTCTCTATCTCTCGCTCTGTCACTCCCTCTCACGCACACGCACACACACACACACTCTCTCTCTCTCTCTCTCTCTCTCTCTCTCTCTCTCTTTGATCAGTTTCCGGGTAGGAAACAGCCTGACAAACAGGTTGGTTTACTTAAAGCCTCAGGCGGGCAGACAGAGGGAGTGTATTATCATAATAGGAATATGTATCAATAGGCAAAAGGGTGTGTGTGTGTGTGTTGTGTGTGTGTGTGTGTGTGTGTGTGTGTGTGTGTGTGTGTGTGTCATAAAATATTTTGGATTAAAAGCTGTTTCTGTGGCTACTAAATATGTGTAGATCTTTGAAATAAAGGCTGGAATGGATATTTTTTTAATAACTTGACTAACCCCTAAAATGCCAACCCCCACTTTATTTAAAAAACAAAAGAAACAAAAAAACAAAAAATAAATAAATTAATAAATCTGGCATTTACACAACTACTCTGCACACTTTGCTTCTCTAGAAATCAATTATAAATCTAGCATGGTAGCACTATGAGTATTGTTCTCCGCTTGATATCGCGTTGCTTGTATTACCTTATTTGTATGTCACTTTGGATGCTAGATGAATAAATTTAATTAAATATGTAAATATAAATGCTCAATTACATTACAATTATATATATATATATATATATATATATATATATATATATATATATATATATATATATATATATATATATATATATATATATATATACCTTCCTACTCTGTACCAGAGTTGACGTTTTAGCTATAACTTCCTTCACTTTCAGAGGACAGGTGTGAGTGACAGAAGTGGAGAGTGTTAGACATTCAGGCTGGAAAGATGGATATTCAGAGGATTTTCAGGAAAAAAAAAGTAACAATACACTAGTGGAGTTTTTGTACATATATGGGGTGGGGCACAGACATTTCCTTAAAGTTAACTTTCTCAAGGAAATCCTTTCTTATAAATGTTAAGGTTGAGCCAGATGAGTCAGTTTGTAGAGCTCAATGCGGGCTAAAGCTAGGTTACAACTAACTTTGTGAAATTTATCTTCATCTGCAGATGTCTAACAGAAGCCTACAGGTTTTGTGCAAGAATAGATTGGTATTTGGAGCTACCCATGATTCTTTCTATCTTGACTAGAACCTCTGAGGAGAAGAGAAGAGAAGCAGCCCCATAGGATGATGCCACCAACACCGTGTTTCACTATGGTCTTCTAAAGTTCTACCTTTGTCTCATTAGACCCTAACACATTCTGGCACATGGTTTGGGACTTGAATGTTTTTTAGGTTGTTTTTTTTGTGAGAACAGACTGTCTGCCCAGACTAGCCTCATAGAGCAGACATGTGAAGAACATGAGAGATTGGTGTCACATGCATGGAGTGACCAGTACTTGCCAGATATTCCTGCAGCTCCATAAATGTTGCTCACAGTCTCTTGGTAGCCTTCCTGATAAGGCTTATTTTTTGTACTTTTGGAAGGATGTCCACTTGTTGATAAATGTCTTTATTGTGTTTCATGATACATACAATGCAGGGGTATACAATGTTTCTGCAAAGGGCCAGTTTGGGTGTAGGTTTTCATTCCAATCAAGCAGGAGCCACACCTAATTCCACCTGTTTTAACAATAGACTACAGTGTGGCTTCTGCTTAGTTGGAATGAAAACCTGCACCCACTCCTGCCCTTTCTATATAAGATTGGACACCCCTGATCTAATGATTTGGAAAATTCTGGTAACCCCTCTTCTGATTGATAGATCGATTGCTTTGAAAGGCTGGTCAGAGACATTATCATCTCTTCACTACATGATACACTGGACCAATTACGGTTTGCATACCATCCCAATCGCTCTATCCAGGACACCATCTCATACCTCCTATCATCAGACTATTGCTGCCACCCACTGTAATATCCTATGTTATATTTGTATACTTCTTTACATATTTTTTCTAACTATATAATTAAATTCGTATCTATGCAAATTCTATTTTATGTCATGGACAGTCACAAAAAGCATTTCACAACACGTGGTACTGTGTTTGGTTGTCTATGTGACCAAAGAAATTTGAATTTGAATTTGATATCTTTCAACAATAAGATCCTGTATATGCTTTGTTCTTTGTGGATGATGGCTTCAACAGTTAGATGAAAACAAGAAGACAAAAAAATCTTACAGAAACAGATTATCTTTATTTGAAGTTAATCAAAATCACTTCATTGATGACAGGCATATGATAATTACTTTTAAACATGAGTTTGAATGTGATTGCTTAATTCTGAGCAGTCACTTTACCCATTTTAAAAGCTTGTACACATTTTGCAATCAGGTTATTGTAAGTTTCTTTTTCTTTTTCTATCCCTAAAACTTTTCAATTTGTTTTTAACACATAAATTTTGTTGAGTGCTTTATCACATTAAAAGTAGAAATCCTTGTCATTTTTTATATCTAAAACTTGTAATTTGAACAGGAGTGTGGACTTTTTATATCTACTGTAGGTCTAAGATCATGTAATAGGCTAGTGGTTGGCTGTGAATCAAAAAGGCCACTTCTTCCTTTCATGACGTAGTGATGAGCCTTCTTGTCATAACACTAATGAGGGGCTGCCACGACCATGCTTCACCATAGGGATGGTATTAGCCAATTGATGAACAGTATCTGGTTTTGGTATTTAGCCCAAAGTGTAAATCAGATCAGAGAATATTTTCCCTGCTGGTCTCTAAGTCCTTGAAATTCCTGCAATATGTCTTTTATTCAGGAGTGGCTTCCATCGATCTGGCTTTCTCTACTATAAATGCCTGATTGATTAAGTATTTCTGGCATGTACAGTATCTCACAAAATTGAGTACACCCCTCACATTTTTGCAAATATTTGATTATATATTTTCATGTGACAACACTGAAGAAATGACACTTTCCTACAATGTAAAGTAGTGAGTGTACAGCTTGTGTAACAGTGTAAATTTGCTGTCCCCTCAAAATTACTCAACACACAGCCATTAATGTCTAAACCGCTGGTAACAAAAGTAAGTACACCCCTAAGTGAAAATGTCCAAAATGGGCCCAAAGTGTCAATATTTTTTGTGGCCACCATTATTTTCCAGCACTGCCTTAATCCTCTTGGGCGTGGAGTTCACCAGAGCTTCACAGGTTGCCACTGGAGTCCTCTTCCACTCCTCCATGACGACATCACAGAGCTGGTGGATGTTAGAGATCTTGTGCTCCTCCACCTTCCGTTTGAGGATGCCCCACAGATGCTCAATAGGGTTTAGGTCTGGAGACATGCTTGGCCAGTCCATCAACTTCACCCTCAGCTTCTTTAGCAAGGCAGTGGTTGTCTTGGAGGTGTGTTTGGGGTCATTATCATGCTGGAATACTGCATACTGATCATGCCCTGCTTCAGTATGTCACAGTACATGTTGGCATTCATGGTTCCCTCAATGAATAGACGTATGAGTGCTGTCAGCATTGTTGCAGAGGTTGAAGGGGTGGGGGTTCTGCCTGTCAGTGCTCAGACCATACGCCGCACACTGCATCAAATTGGTCTGCATGGCTATCATCCCAGAAGGAAGCCTCTTCTAAAGATGATGCACAAGAAAGTCCGCAAACAGTTTGCTGATGGCAAGCAGACTAAGGACATGGATTATGAGACCAAGATAATCTTATTTGGTTCAGATGGTGTCAAGAATGTTTGGCGGCAACCAGGTGAGGAGTACAAAGACAAGTGTGTCTTGCCTGCAGTCAAGCATGGTGGTGGGAGTGTCATGATCTGGGTCTGCATGAGTGCTGCCAACACTGGAGAGCTATAGTTCATTGAGGGAACCATGAATGCCAACATGTACTGTGACTGTGACTTTCTGTTAATAAATGTAAGACTTTATAACAGTGGTTTTCAAACTGGGGGCCACCAGATGGTGCCAGGTAATATATATATATATATATATATATATATATATATATATATATATATATATATATATATATATATATATATATACACACATATACATTACCTGTATGTAAGTCAGGATTGTGAACCTTTACACTATGATGTACGTAACAATGAGAAATGTTAATAAATTAAATCAATTATACAGCACACTAAGACACACACCAAACAGACATCTGTTGATATACTAGTGTACAGTACTGTTAGCCACATGCTGATAAAAAACCAAATATTTTTTAAATGGAAATGTTTTAAGATAGAGGTTGTAGTCTCTTTTCTGAGAAAATTAATACAGAAGTGCCTTGAGTGGAAAAAAAAAAAAAAGAAAGAAAGAAACAACGAAAAATTGACGACTCCAGGACAGTGCTCCTCAACAGGGGGACCCCCTGGTGGTCCATGACGAAATTGCAGGGGGTCCGTGGGAAAGTTTTAAAAATTGTTTATTTATTTATATATATATATATATATATATATATATATATATATATATATATATATATATATATATATATATATATATATATATATATATATATATATATATATATATATATTATTTTGGTTAAATATATAAAAATATTTTCAAATATATCATACGCCCATCAAATGTAAGAACAATTTGAGACATGTTTTAAAATGAACCAATTTGGATATTCACATGCATTCACAAATCATGTGAATCACATATCACATTAGCTGAGCTGACGATCGTTCATTGATGGATTTATTTTCAATTTATTTACAAATTAAATGATAATTTGCAAAAACCTATGAGTGGTAGACAATCTAATTGATTGAAACTTGTATTTCCGTTAATAAGCCCACGGCCTCATAGTATCTGAGAGCTAACATGTTTTCAAAAGATTAACATTACCAAAGGCTGAAAGTTGCCATCTTAAAAACTCAGACACACTAGACATTTGCTTTTCAAGAATAAGCATGGGACCTGTCATGATTTCCCCTTGAGTCAGTGCTGCAGTATTGCAGCGTGCTCGGAAAACCTAAGCGCAAGCTCCTGCATGAGCCCAGTGTGCGAACCCTTAGTGAACGCATGCTTTTCGGTCTTCATGATATTGACTTTGTCGTTGGACTCGTGCTTTTTTATGGTTATGATCTGTCTCCACCCGTTTTGTCATCGGTTGTTTTCCAAATGTGACACCATTCTTTTTAGCTGTCCCGTGTTTAACCCATGATTACGTGTGTTATACAGTGGTGTGAAAAAGTGTTTGCCCCCTTCCTCATTTCCTGTTCCTTTGCATGTTTGTCACACTTAAGTGTTTCAGAACATCAAACCAATTTAAACAATAGTCAAGGACAACAAAAGTAAACACAAAATGCAATTTGTAAATGAAGGTGTTTATTATTAAAAGTGAAAAAAAATCCAAACCATCATGGCCCTGTGTGAAAAAGTGATTGCCCCCTAAACATAATAACTGGTTGGGCCACCCTTATCAGCAACAACTGCAACCAAGCGTTTGCGATAACGTGCAATGAGGCTTTTACAGCGTCCTGGAGGAATTTTGGCCCACTCATCTTTGCAGAATTGTCCTAATTCAGTTACATTAGAGGGTTTTCGCGCATGAACGGCCTTTTTAAGGTCATACCACAACATCTCAATAGGATTCAGGTCAGGACTTTGGCTAGGCCACTCCAAAGTCTTCATTTTGTTTTTCTTCAGCCATTCAGTGGTGGACTTGCTGGTGTGTTTAGGATCATTGTCCTGCTGCAGAACCCAAGTTCGTTTCAGCTTGAGTACACGAACAGATGGTCGGACATTCTCCTTCAGGATCTCTTGGTAGACAGCAGAATTCATAGTTCCTTTTATCACGGCAAGTCTTCCAGGTCCTGAAGCAGCAAAACAGCCCCAGACCATCACACTACCACCACCATATTTTACTGTTGGTATAATGTTCTTTTTATGAAATGCAGTGTTCCTTCTACGCCAGATATACTTGGACACACACCTTCCAAAGAGTTCCACTTTTGTCTCATCGGTCCACAGAATGTTGTCCCAAAAGTCTTGGGGATCATCAAGATGTGTTGTGGAGAAATTGAGTTCTTTTTGCTCAGCAGTGGTCATCTCCTTGGAACTCTGCCATGCAGGCCATTTTTGCCCAGTCTTTTCCTGATGGTGGAGGCATGAACGCTGACCTTAACTGAGGCAAGTGAGGCCTGCAGTTCTTTGGACGTTGTGGTGGGGTCTTTTGTGACCTCTTGGATGAGTCGTCGCTGCGCTCTTGGGGTAATTTTGGGTGGCCGGCCACTCCTGGGAAGGTTCACCACTGTTCCATGTCTTCGCCATTTGTGGATAATGGCTCTCACTGTGGTTCGCTGGATTCCCAAAGCTTTGGAAATGGCTTTATAACCCTTTCCAGACTGATAGATCTCAATTACTTTCTTTCTCAATTGTTCCTGAATTTCTTTGGGTCTCGGCATGATGTGTAGCTTACATGATGTGTAGCTTACCTTACTGTGTCAAGCAGCTCCTATTTAAGTGATGCCTTGATTGTGAACAGGTGTGGCATTAATCAGGCCTGGGTGTGGCTAGAGAAATTGAACTCAGGTGTGGACAACCACAGTTATAGTATGTTTTAACAAGGGGGGCAATCACTTTTTCACACAGGGCCATGATGGTTTGGATTTTTTTTCACCTTTAATAATAAACACCTTCATTTACAAATTGCATTTTGTGTTTACTTGTGTTGTCCTTGACTATTGTTTAAATTGGTTTGATGTTCCGAAACACTTAAGTGTGACAAACATGCAAAGGAACAGGAAATGAGGAAGGGGGCAAACACTTTTTCACACCACTGTATAAACCCCTTGTGTCTCTGTGCACATTGCGTAGTATTGAGTTTAACTAATTACCAAGCAGTTTTTCATGCTTCTTGTCTTGATTCATGTTTATTGAAGTTGTTTCTCGTTTTCGATTCTAGTCTCGCCCAGTTTATGCCTTTTTATATATTGCCTGACCTTTTGCCTTTTATTAGACCATGCTTTGGATTACCATTTTGGATTTGTTTGCCTGCCGCTCTCTCCAATAAATGTATTTCACAGTACTTGCATCCGTCCTAACCTCCATTAAGTTTATTTTGTGACATAATACTACACTTCAACATGGATGCAGCAGGAAGACAGAGGAGATGTAATGCTAGGAAGTCTAAGCCAACCATCCCAGCCTTGGATTCGATCCAGTTTCCGCAATGGACTTTCATGGCAGATAAAGCTGCCCTGCTGTTCACCAACTATTATATGCAGGCAAAGAAGGTGGCATCCACACCAGAGCTCCAACCAGAGATCCATGAGGTGGTCTCACCTGCTGAGTTCCAGCCAGAGGTCAACGTGGCAACCTCAGCTCCAGAGCTCCATCTCGAGACCCACAAGGTGGTCTCACCTGCTGAGCTCCGAAGGTCAATGTGGCAACCTCATCTCCAGATTTCCAACCTGAGACCCACGAAGTGGTCTCACCTGCCCAGCTCCAGACAGAGGTCAAAGTAGTGACCTCGGCTCCAGAGCTCCAGCTCGAGATCCACGACGTGGTCTCACCTGCTGATCTCCAGCCGGAGGTCAACGTGGCGACCTCAGGTCCAGAGCTCCAACCTGAGACCCACGAGGTGGTCTCACCTGAGAAGCTCCAGCCGGAGGTCAACGAAGTGACAATGACCTCCCAAGCCATGTTCACATCTGAAATCGAAGAGGTGACCTTTCGAGCCAAGTTCCTGTCCAAGTTCAAAGAGGTGACCTCTCACACCAAATTCCTGTCCAAGGTCGAAGAGACGGCCTCTCACACCAAGTTCCTGTCCAAGGTCGAAGAGACAACCACTCAAGCCCAGTTCCTGTCTGAGGTCAACAAGGCGACCTCCCTCACCAAGTTCCTGTCTGAGGCCGACGAGGTGACGTCCCATGCCAAGTGCCTGTCTGAGATTGACCATGTGACCTTCCATGCAAAGTTCCAGTCTGAAACCGACATCACGACCAGTCAGGCTCTGCTCATGCCTGAAACCGACATCACAATCAACCAGGCTCTGCTCATGCCTGAAATCAATGTCAGGATCAACCAAGTTATGCTCATGCTAGAGTCTGTTGACACAAACAACCAAGTTCTCCTCGTGCCTGAAACCAATGTCACGACCAACCAGGTTCTGCTCATGCCTGAAGCCAAAATCACAACCAACAAGGTTCTGCTCACGCCCGAGTCTGCTGACAAGGACAACCAAGTTCTTCTCAAGCCAGAGTCTGCTGACCCAGTCAACCAAGTTCTACTCACGCCCATGCCGGCTGACAAGGACAACTAAGTTCTGCTCACGCCCAATCTGCTGACACAGCCAACCTAGTTCTGCTCACACCCGAGTCTGCTGACATGGACAACTAAGTTCTACTCATGCCTGAAGCAGACGTCATGACTAATCAAGTCATGATCAACCGAGTTCTCCTCAGGCCTGAGACTGATGACACAGCCAACCAAGCTCTGTGTACAGCTGAGGAAGCCACTCAGTCACCCTGTTCTACTGAGGAAGTTTCTCCACCTCCTGTTGCTGCCAAGAGCTCCGTTTTGCCTCCCTCCTCTGCTATGGATGCCAATACGGCAAGGTTCTACATGGACATCGCTCTGCATTCCTGCTCCATTGAGGATGTCGCCATGCCTTCCTGCTCCGCCCAGGACATCGCTCTTCCTTCCTGCTCCACTGAGGAAGCCGCTCAGTCTCTCGGTTCAGCTGAAGACCTCTTGCCCAAAGGGCCAAGACCGCCGGGGGGGGGGCTGTTTTGTTATTATACAATAACAAAACAGGTTCATTTGTATTTTCATAAACTTGTAATATATAAAAAAAATCTTCATATACCTCTATACCCCCTTTTTCTTTTAAACCATTTTTGGTAAGAAACTAGTTGAAGTGCTGATGACGAAATAAAAATATTAAATAGCAATGGCAAGATATAATAGTGGTAATTTTTCTTACATGTGTGTTTCTATTGGTTTGTGAAAGTTAAAATATAAATTTAACAGCTCAGTGTTGACTTTACAATTGCAATTTAATTGCAATTTTTTCAATTGAATTACTTTCTGGACTTGGCCCGATTCGACTCGGTCATTAAGGACTTGGACTTGAGTCCAACTCTGCCCCTTTTGGACTCGTACTCAATTGATTAAGGACTTGGTCTCGACTCAAACTCAACAAAGGTGGACTCGGACCCAACACTAGCACACATTCATTCACACCTAGGGGCAATTTAGCCAATCCACCTACTGGCATGTTTTTGGGAAGTGGACGGAAACCAGAGAACCTAGAGGACATGGAGAGAGCAAACAAAACTCGGCATAGACAATAAACTAGGCTCAATATAAAACTGGGAACTCTGGAGCTGTGAGGTGGAAAGACTATCCCCTGAGCCACTGTGCTCCCCGATACAGTTATTCAAAAAACAATAATGCTGGAATAAAAAAATAATAATAATTTAGAAGCAAGTTACCTATGTAAGGATAGTTCTCTGAATCTTTGATATCCATGAAGAGCAGTGAAAATTACATGGATACCTTCTTATGCATATGCACACACATGATATAACGTATGATACAGTATTTCTTTCAAATACCACTGTCATACAGGTACCCTTTCATGGAACATTCTTGCTGAGTTCTTGTTGGGTCAGCACTGGAACTGGGTTACATTCCTAGAATAAAAGCAATAAGCCCCAAGAGGCTGTGGTTAACAGTGTTTTTAGAACAGTTAAGGGGTGTTGTTAGGCACACCTCACCTAACAACATCCCTTAGCTGTTCTAAAATCACTGTAAACTACGGTTTCACAGGGCTTATTGCATTTATAAAACGGTTATTACATATACCTGGCAAGGTTTCATAAAATAAACCCACAGCAACAAAAAAAAACTCAATAATTTATTGATAACAAATAATCATTCTTACGCCAAGCAGTATAGTTCTAAAGCAACATTTAGCAGAACGGTTGCCAAGCAGAACAGACGCAGCAACACACTGTAATTATAAACGTTTTAAGCACTTACTACAGTCCAGTAGGTGGCGATAATGCACCGTTCGGCTTAATATCAATATTGAAACAGGAAGCGCTTTATCATATGAATGGGTAAAGTGAGCTAGCGAAAAGAAAACAATTAGCACTGTAGTCTGGTTTATTATTATATGTTACCGCGCTGGCAAACTGGAATATATATGTAAAATGAAACACTGCTGTTGAGTAATAGACGTTTTTTAGTTGATTCCCCCCAGAAACTGGTATTATTAGCATAACAAATGCTAACAAAATCTGATACTTTGAAACGATTTATTTGGCGCAGTAACACTCATGTAATGAGGTCGCAGGTGTGTGTTAATTGAGTAATTTACAACGGCTTCGACCGCGGCTCAGCCAATCAGAATCAAGGGCCGCTATCCTGACAAAATAATTCTACCATTGCCTAATAAGAATCTTCTGCAAAGTTACACCGAATTATTTTATGCAGTCACAGGTGCAAAGCAGAAACTCGCAGTAGGACTTTTCAATGTGGATCGATAGATATAGCTATAATTTAGCACTACAATAGGAAAACCTGACAAGGTAGGACAAATCGTCAGGACTATCTGTTTTATAACCACAGTTCCATGTGTAATTAGGATAATATGTCACTTCACAATGTAAGCCACATTGTCATGAGGATCTGACAGATCATCTGGAAAGGTATTGACTGCTGCATTCACCACTGGAAACAGGTGCTGTTAACCTTATTGAACCTAGAGGAAGTGCACAGCGATTCCCATGTCTCAGCAACACAAACTTCCTCGAGTGGCATATGCCATTTAACTAATGCCCATGAGGAAGAGCCCTTTCACATAGAGTAGCACATCATCGTAGGGCTGGGCATCGACTACCTATAGCCCATGGTGATAAAGTTCAACATATGTAGACCATGATTATGTTAGGATTGTTGTCACAGGAACACAGACTAAATTCATTCTCAAGCTGATTGCTAGCTTCAAAACAAAGCTGTGTTTGACTGTGACAACGACTCTGAGCTGAGACCTGCAACTCCTAAAATGACTTTGGCATGGAATCGTTGGCTGGGTCTTTGTAGCATTTAAAAAATGACCATTAGGCTACTTAGCATGGCGAACTCAGGAAAATCACATCTTCCCTGGATGTGATCATGTGAGTTGCTAAAGTTCTGAAGAGAGAGAACTGTAAGTGATTGATGTTTTGACCACCAGATCACCCTGCTGAAAAGAAATTAGTAAAAACCCTCATAGAATGTGTAATGGTTTTAATGGTTATAATGTATTGGTTTGAATGGAAACTGTAATGGTCTCTGTGGGCCTCTACTGGTAATTTGTTGCCTATTGGTGACATATTACTGTATGTCTAGTGATACCATTAAGGACCAATAATGGTAATGGTATTAATGGTTAGCTGATGGTTTGTAACTTTATTTGTAGTGGAAACCCTTCGAATTTCTATGATGGTTTGTATTGTTGTTGTTTTCCAGAAGGTTTGTGTTTAATCAACAGGCCATAGCTAGGAGCAAGAAGCTAGCAACTTAACAGGTTTTACTTACCACATAACTGTTTCCATTTCAATTACATCAACAAGAGGAAGCAAGAAAGCAGACAAGTTGACTAAATGCAATTAATTAGCATTAATTTTCTTACATGCTTCTCCTCTTTTGTTTTTCGCCCCAGATAGAGAGCTCGATTAGTTACCATGTTAATCATCCATTAGAAGATCCATCTTCTATACCGCTTTATCCTTTTCAGGGGAAACCTGGAGCCTATCATCGGGCACAAGGCGGTGTACACCCTGGACAGGGTGCCAATCCATTGCAGAGCACAATCACATACATATTAACACACCCATTCATACTCTATTGGACCTTCCAATCAACCTACCATGCATGTCTTTGGGGGAGGAAACATGCAAACTCTGCACACTCAGGGGATCGAACCCCCAATCCTAGAGGTGTGAGGCAAACATGCTAACCACTAAGCCATGTTAGTCACAGTAGGTTAATTACAGTTTTGGTTCTTTTCAAAATGTCTTCAGATCATCAGATTTAACCAAGTTATGACAGTGCACAGTATTTTAAACACCTGAGTATAGCAGGCTACTTAGTATGTCTTATTACACACATGCCCCTCAATCCTATTGCAATGTATTTTTATATTTTGTGGAGATTTCTACAGTCATTTTTCCCTATATTAGGAGTCGTTCAAAAGTATAGTTTAACACTAACCAATTTGCCACCAATGTGCATTTTAGCAGCTATTTCATGAAATGCATTTTGCAGTACCAGCTATCACAGAGGCAGCAAATGTTTGAATCTGAACACTTTTCAAGTTGATTTTGAAAACTGGTTACAAAATATACATCTTAATGTATCACTGAAACACTGATTTAACAACAGTAAAATTTACAGCATGCTTTTTTAATTGAATATAGCATGCAGTAAAATATCTAAAACAATATTTATATTTTGCTGACTCTGGTCAGCAGAGGGCCCTCTTTATTGTCCCATTATCTTTAATTTAATTGCTATTATATTTTATATTGATATTTAAAGTCTGCAATTTGTCCTTTTGGTATGTATATCTATTATTGCAAATCCAAAGCGCAATGTATTCGATTTTATTTACTATATTATATTTTATTTATTGTTGTAGATTTTGTGTATTGTATCGTATGTGTGTTGTTATGGTTCCTCTGCTGTCTAATACAAAATTTAAATCTGACCTTGAACATGAGTAAAGCTCAAAACTCTGGACATTCTCCATTAAGGGGTATTGCTTTGGACTGTTGCTGGCCTTTGCCTGCTCTCATCTCCGGTCCTTTAGGAAACTACCTACTTCTCTGTGTGCAGTTATGCAAATTATTCTTACTAAGGTCTGAGAAGCTTTTCAGTTCTGTTTGCAGCCTGGATTCCCATGAGTGTGGGTTTCTCAGTAGTATGCTATCATGGCACAAAGATGATATTACAGGTCACAAACGGCCAAGATAAACACCAGCGCTTCTTTATGGTGTTTTAGGGACTTTAGGGCTCATTATGCCTTTCCATTTGACAGTCTACTCGCCCATCGTGTTCTGGAAAGTCCCAAATGGGCCCAGGTGAATGAAATCTCACAGCTAGTGGAGACATTAAGAGGGAGGGGGTTGAAAAAGACCAGAGAGGCGTTCAATTGGCCTGAACAAACCACTGTCTTGGAGAAAAATCACCTCTGCATCAACCCTTCTGGTTAAATTTCTTGACAAAAACTGGAATGCGACGAAAACAGCCTTTTTAGAAAGACAAAAACCCTGGCAGATGTGTTCACCTACAGGCTGAATGAGAATGGAAATGCATCTTTCGTCATCATCAAGTATTAATACTGAGAACATGACATTCTGCAAGAATCGAACTGTCATTGTCACCCTAATAAGAGCGCTCTGACCCACTGAGGACTGTACAGGAGGAAGTTGCGAGGAGAAGGCTTCCCGATAAGAGGCGGAGGAGGGAGATCCCCATGGGCTGCCCACTTCCTTCTGTGGCGAATGGTGAATCCATGCGATAAGATTACCGCTAACGAAACAGAACAGCAGCCCTGCCTAAATACGTCGATTAAGTCATGCTTTTTTCACACTTAGTGAGAATTAACTTTACAGACATAAACAACGCTACTAGCAGTTCAAATACACCACACAAACGCGATGTTTCACCGGCAGCGAAGCCGAGAAAGAGGTTCGTTTCAGACTCAGTAAACTAGATTCAATGATCTACAGTACAATCTGACTTCTCTATAAGAGACAGTTAGCCTACAGTGGCATGTAACATGACTATAGTGACTTTCTGCGCCTTGACATGTCTAGAGTGGATGTGTGTCATGTTGTATCGTACAGTTAGACTCATGCGGTGCTTTCGGTTTAAGCTTTTGACCAAATGAAGAATCGTGTGAAAGGGAAAAGCCCCATTCTACTTGCGTGCGCGTGTGTGTGCGTACGTGCGTGCGCGCGCGCGCGTCGTGTGTATGTGTGTGAGAGAGAGAGAGAGAGAGACTAAGTTTAATCAATTCCGCGACAGTGCTCAGTGTTTTTAACCCTTGAGGACAGCAGGCTACGTGTTGCGCGTTATTACGCACAACTGCCATTCTGTAGTAATCCAGTTCCAGGTTGTATTTAATGAGAATGAAGCAAAGTTTTAGTAACAATAGTTATATGAGTCGATCGTGGTTGTAATATTAGGCTATGTCTTTTTATGTTTTGTTTTGTTTTTAATAAGCTAGTATTGATAGGCTTGTATGTGGTCATTAGTGCGCGTCTTTAATTTACCAATCAGAAGCTCCAGATCGAATGATTTTGATCGGAGTTTGATTTGTTTTTTTGTTTTTTTTGGCTTTGCTTTATGCACCTGTAGCATGGTTTAAGATGACACCGGGCTGACCAAAAAAAAGGAAAAGTCGTCTTTAAGGGAGCTCATTTACGATTCATGACCATGACCATGAGCGGTGTTCACACTGAAGCATCTGCGCCGCTCGACCTGAGGACCACAACAAGAGACATCACAGATCGGACTACAAGACAAACCAAAATAGTAGATCGGACACCCAAGATCGAAGAGGTGGAGTGCTCTTCGAGAGGATCTCCTTCCCTTTCCCCTGCGATAAAACCGGACAAGGATAGTCATGGACAACCTACCGTAGCATCGGAAGTGAAGTGTGAGAGGCTGACCGACAGCGATGGCAAGTTGCAGGAGACCTCTACCTCAAAACTTCCGATCAGAAAACGTCCTGTCCGTACGGACCACAAACCTCTGGACCGATCAGAAAGCACTGTGGGAGAGCCACCAGGCAAGGTTTTAAAGACAGACTCAAGTCCTAGTCCTGCCAAAGTGCCCAAGTGCAGCAGTGTGCGCAGTGGACTGAACGCGGAGACGCAGCAGATTGTTCCCAGCCCGGTTCCTGGAGGAGCGCAAAGCGATCTACAGCTAGTGCCAACACCCCCGTGTGAGTCTGAACTTTTATGTATAGGATCTTCATCTGTTTGAAGCATTTGTAGACAAAATCGTGAGAAACTGATCAATTTGACGTTTTTCTTGAAAGACGGACACCCGACTTAGTCTATTAGAGATCTGGACACAAATGGTGTTTATTCCCCATCGTTCACATACAGGCATACAGGAAATGTCTTATCGTCTATGCATGCAGTAGATATGATACAGGCTACAGCATACATAGAAGCATGTGATGCTATTATTTTTCATCATGTTATGAACTCTGGAGTTCCACACTCAAAGTTAGCCTATTCCACACTTGTGTGTGTGTGTGTGTGTGTGTGTGTGTGTGTGTGTGTGTGTGTGTGTGAGTGAGTAAGTGAGCAAGTGTATGAGTGTTTCGCAAAAAGAAGATTGCGCAGTCATGGTCAGTCCAACAAGTATATGTTGTCATTGTGAAACTTTTCTGTAAATCAACAGAGAGTTTCAGTTTGCTTAGTAGCCCCTTGCAGAACATGTCAGTGGGTCAGCAGCTGATTGTGAGTGGGATCATAAATGTCTCTGGGGAAAACAGCCCTGTCAGCATTTCAGATTAGTCTACAGTGCTGCTGTAGCCTATGCCTAAGCAGAAAAATCACAGCAAATGTTGCTTTGAGCTACGTTTAACAGTTTACAGATTGCTATCAAGAACATTCTTGTTATAGTCCCAATGCAATATGGGCAGTGGATGCTCATTGGTTAAGATATTGGTCTTCTTATTGGAAGGTTGTGAGTTCAAATCCCAGCACTCCCAAGCTGCCACTGCAGTGCCCTTGAGCAAGACCCATAACCCTCAACTGCTCAGTTGTATAAATGTGATAAATGTAAGTTGCTCTGGATAAGGGCGTCTGCCAAATGCCATAAAGGCACTGATTCAGCTACTCTTCTGAGTTCAACTCAAAAGCTGTTATTATGAATGTCCTGTTGTTATTAAACTTAGTTTCTCTACTGTAATTTGAGTTAGATGATCATGTTAGTTAACCTATGCAGTCTTTAGGGCATATTTGTGGATTTTAATGGTTCTTTTGCTTACTCATTATTATAGATTATACATTCTATCCATCTCACCTGTATCCGGGTACACTTGCTCCGCTTCACGTATTGGAGGATACTGATCGCCTCCGGCATGAGGTAGATTTGGCAACACACCAGGATGATGATGGGGACACGTAAGTTTTTTATTCTTCAGGACAATACCTTTAATGATTTTTGCCTTCTTGTAGTTAAGGGATAAAATACAATATAATATTTTGTGAACGTGTCAACAAGATAGCACCTGGCTCACAGGCGCTTTTTCAATCAAATTTAGTGGCTGACTGCATTTAATTTAATCTTATTTAGTGGCTGACTGCATTTAATTTAATTTTATTTAGTGGCTGACTGCATTTACCTTGCTGCCACTGTGAGCTAGCACAGGTAGCTCTGTAAGGAATTAAACATTTTCTCCCCAATTTGGTCATCTGCTACTTCCCACCCACTAGCCTGCTCTTCTCTGTCACATGATAACTACCAGGTGGGAAGGGAAAGAGCGTTTGCATGCTTCCTCTGAGACAGGTGAAGACAGATGCAGCATCTTTTTTTGAACTGCTACTCATGTTGCATCACAAGGCAGTGTAACAAACTCAGAGGAAAGCGCTGTTTGCCCTCTTCCGCATACATGAGCTCACAGACACACTTGACTGGTTAGTGTCACTCTGATTGACAAGAGGGAAAATGAGTATGCCACCATGCCCACCCAGAGAGCACAGCCAAATTTGCATCTTAGACTCCCGGCTACGGATGGCTCTGGCATTTAAACGTGCAATCTCCCAAGGGGTGTGCTGTTACAATGTGTTTTATTCCTCTTCAAATACAACACTTTGCTAATGATAAATCAGGGTTTTTTTTTAATGAACAACACATACTTTTTAAAACCGCTTTTATTATGTAGCCTATGTAATGTGGTGGAACATCCATGAAACAAGTCATCACTGTTATTACCCATGTTAGGGCAGGCATAAACAGTTATTTCCTCCCAACACTTGTTTTTCTCTCTCGAAGTTAATAAGACAATAAAAAAAAGACAGCTTGTCATGTTTCAGAAAAAAGAAAAAAGGCCACTGTCCTCAAGACTTTCTCATGGTGTAAACATACTGGCTGTTATAAACATTAGCACCAAGCTATCAGTACATACATATTAAATAAATATCTCCTTAGAGAAAGCTTAGAACATATCAACCGCTATAAGTTTTCTTTGCTAAATAGCAACATAGTGTTTTTAGTTCCCCAAGGGCCGTGTTGTTATAGAAAACTAATCAACACTTTCTGACCAATCAGAATGTGAGAAATTGGCCAATTGAGTTTGGCCTCTGATGAACAGTCCAGAGAGCTCAATTTAATGTTAAATGACTATAATGACTGTAGTTTTAAAGCAATTATTATATTATCTGTATTTTCGACCCAAAACTTTCTAAGACAATTAACATGATCTTTTCTGGAATTAGGTTCCCTTTTTGTTGTGGTTTCGAAATGGTATCAGTGTATCTCTGCCCACCACATTCTTTAGTCACTTTATTTTCTGTTTGGAGTATACAGTGTAACTCCTTTCTCCTGTGATTCATCACATGGACTCTCTTTGGCATTGATGCAGTGGGGGAAAATGAGTGGACAAGGTTAAAAATGTAGACATTAGGCATTTTACATTAGACTCAGTGGTGCTGTAGTACTGTAGATCAATGCCCTGTATTTCACTGGGTCTCTTTCTTTGTCTGAGAATCAGAGTAGACTGAGTGGGGTTTAAATTAAAAGGTAACAATGTGTAACTAGCATGACAAAGTTTTGATGGAGCCAACAAAGCACTTTTGTAAGTCACTCTCTATAGACAGCTGAGGAAGGCCATGCTACAGATGAATACATCATATGCTTGGTCATGCATGGACAAACACACCCTTACTGTAAATCCTAAACAACCACCTACAGCTAGCTATGAAAATGTCACTCGCTACTCATGTGAGTGAAACTTGGCTTTCCAAAAACGACACCTGCAGATTGATCAGAAGTCAGACTGAATGAGTGTACATCCTCAGGAGGTGAGGATGAGTGAGAAGGACAGAGTTGTAACCATAGAAAGTTGTTGAGTGCTTAGATTTCAAATTGTGCTCTACATATAAATACACTGTAAATTGCACGTATGTTTTCATTGCACAACTTTTATTTTTTAGTTGTTTTTGCTCTTTGCACTAAGCTTACCCTACCATCATATGCTAATGAATTAAGCTGGTAAATTGTGGTTTCTGGTATAACACAATTTCCTGGCTTGTATCGTCTTGTTACATCAGTAGCTGTATTTCAGCACACAAATCAACATGAAGCGCAGACACACACACAAACACACTCCCCTCTTCTCTGTAATCTGCTGCTTTAAGGCTTTTACGTCAATGGGTGTTTCATCCTCTCACCTTGTTGTTTTCTCAGCGCTTAACAGACCCTCATTTTCGGGAAAGCCAGTGTTAGCGCGCGAGTCTGCGGTTTACTCAGGTGTCTCTCTCTCTCTCTCTCTCTCTCTTTCTATCTCACGCGCTCTCTCTCTCCCCACTCTTCTCTTTTTTTAAATCCTTTTTAAATGAATGGGCTCAAAAACCCAAACATCCGCTCCACACTTCCGCTTTCACCGCTTTCTCTCTCTCTCTCTCTCTCTCTCTCTCTCTCTCTGTCTCTCTCTCTCTATCTCTCTTTCTCTCTCTCTTTCTCTCCCCTTTTTACACTTTCTATTTTTCCCTTCCCTGAACCTCTGAACCTTGTATGCTTTAACATGTTCTCTCTAATAATAATAATAATAATAATAATAATAATAATAATAATAATAATAATATTTCAGATGAAATATACAAATAAAAAAAATTCAGATGTGTTTTGATTTTGTATGCAGGATGTGATACTTGGTGTTTTACAGAATGTTCTCTAGACCCTGCCCACCAAACCCTTAATAATAGAACAGCTTAGTGGATACATGTCTTGCATTAAATGGATGCAATTCATTATCTAGGTAATAATGTAATGATTATCTAGATGTCTCACTTTCATTACATTGCTTCCTTAGTTCTCTCTTTATCTAGCCACCTCTGCTCGAACCACACATGAATAAGTATGAGTTGGGTATATGGAATGTTGTAGGAACCCAACATACACTCTTGGCAAGATGTTTTGGGTTAATGATTCTAGGAAATGGGGAGAAGTTCTTAGCTTGATCTTCAGGTGGTGACTAGGAATGATGACATGCTTAACTAGAGATTAAGCAAGTTACCTCTGCTCATTGCCATTGTATATTGAAACAGAATATTTCAGCCAAACTTTCCACATTTAAAGTTGTACCTTCTCAAAACACACGTGTTAACACATCAGCTCTTAGGTGTGTTAGAATTTAGTAACGAAAGGGGGCATACTCAGCTCATATTTAATTAAATTAATGAGTGTATTGAGGAAATAATATCAAGGACATCACATTAAACCCTCTAAAGCAGAAATGCCACCCACACATTTGATAAGCAAAAATGGCAAACAGGAAGCAGAAGATCAGGGGTTTTTTTCAAGTAATGTTTTAAAGAAAACTAAAATCAATGACACAAATCCTAAGTTTATCAAGGACAAGGATGAAAACACCAACAATGCTGAAACCTCCCACTCCTATAAAGACTACACCTTGTGTTGTGTGGTTAATTTTTGTTTATTCAGAACCTATAGCAGGTAGCCTATCAATAACGGTTTTGTTGGGGTTTCAGTTATTACCATTAGCCTATACAATAGAACAGCATAGATATAGAACACAATAGATACAGCACTGAAATCTAGTGAAAACTTTTCAGTGAACTATGCCCTGCTTTGAGCCATTTGATACTGGATATAATTCATCAAATGTTTACCCTGGCTATACAATCTGATGTGGAATGATGTGGCTGATATTGTTATATGCACACAAACCAATAAACATTTAAACATATTCCTGTGTCCTGGATGTTGAAAAGTCCGGTAATAAAGATAATAGTGCATAGTGTAGTAAATATGTTGTCATGCAATGCTATTGTGATTTAAGACACACATTACCTCTGAGGTATACAGTGGGTTGTACCTTCTTTTTTGTGCACTATGGCTACACTAAGCACACATACCACAGCAAGCTTTCAAGTAAGCCAAATGAGACAGCTTCATTTACATGTAGCAGGTTGCAACATTCATTAAATGTGCATTAATATTTGTTGTTGATATATGTTTGGCAATGGGTCAGGTAAGTTCTGGCTCAATAACAGGGAATTTTAGAATCAGATAGTAGCCAGACATACCTTAGTTTAAGTGTGTGTTTTAATAGCATTTATTTATTTTTTTGCTTTCTGTTTTGAATTTTTCTTATGGTAAATTGTCTCAGGCCAGAATAGCTTCACTTCTCTGCATTCAGGGAGTGACTTTTGCATTACTTTAACTGAAGTCTATCAGGCTTCATGTTTTTAAGTTGATACTGATACCAAATAAGTATGATAGAGGTGTGCAAAAGAAAGTCAAATTTGTATTTGGAATTTTGAGTAGTTTTGATTGTTGCCCAGCCATTAAGGCTGCATGCTGCAGAAAAATCAGAACATACCCAGGCTCCTCTTCTGACACTGTGTTCTCAGTACTTTGTAATGTTGCTGAAACAAGCTGTCTTCTGGTAAATAGTTCCACACACTGCTTGGCTTTTTGTGCCATATTCAGCTTCCCTTCTGTCTTTGTTTACTGCCACAGCGGGCCATGCCACAAGGGATGTGAGGTTTGTGTGTCTCTGGCCTGTACAGGATGCCGCACATACGCAGCACTGGCTTTATCTGGGCTGCGGTCTAACTAACTCTCACTCACTTCCAGGAACCTAAAGTTTCATCTGTAGAGAACAGAGTCAGACAGAGCAAGAGATTGTGAGAATGAGTGGATCAGCAATGAAGAGCAAAGTCAAAACAGTTCTCTGTTAAGTATAGCCAAACATCAAATGTACTTCATGCAAATACAGAAAAACAGCTAACCGTAACTGTGACCATAAGTCTACAAACCTCATAGTAGGGTGCATAAAAAGGGTTTATCATTTCTTAATATGTAGTACCAAGGGTCAAAGGTCAAACTTTGTTTAACACTATTTCAGGTGTATGTGCATGGTATGTGTTGCTATATCAACTATATTATACTTGATATTAACTCTAATATTTTTGTATTCTTCTCTATCGAAAGCATTCTACTTCCTAAGGCTTTAAAATAATTCTATATTTTTTACAGTGTATGATAAAAGTATCCCATGTGAACTAGAATAAACAACAGATGTGGAGTTTGCAAGTGTTGAACAGCAGAAACAAAGTGCATTATTTAGATCTAAGTGTTACCAAGTTTTGCTCAGTCTAATGGGGCTGTGATACCAAGGTTCAAAGCGCAGTAGTTAAGACATTGTACTACTGGATGTAAAGGTTGAGAGTTCAAATCCCAGCACTGCCAAGCTGCCAATAGTGGGCCCTTGAGCAAGGCTCTTAAATCTCGACTGCTTATATATATAAATGAGATAACTGTAAATTCCCCTAGATAGTATCTGCCAAATGCCATAAATGTAAATCTAAGTTTACATTATTGACTATAGATCAGATTGTAGTTTGTTGCCAAACTATTGTGGAAAAATAGATACTTGCATTAAATCTGAAACAAAGATGTTAAGCCATTAGTAGTGTCAGAGGTCTAATGTGACCCTTTTCCATTAAATGCCATCCATTGCCATTAAAATGTCAATAAAAACTAAATAACTTAGTTACAAGTCAAATGAAACCCTTAAAAGTGTGACATAAATATCATGTCCAGGGGTATCACCATCACCAGTGCCACATATTTCCTCAGAAAATATGTGATCTTTACTACCCACAATCAGGTCAAAACAGCCTGAACTTCTGCATACTGGTGTCTTGTTGTCTAAGTGTTTTCCATGTTTTTAGACCACTAAAGGAGAAGAAAGACCTTCTGGTCGTATGAAGAAGTGCATCAGATGGTGGATCAGTCACTGCACATGCAACCAGAAAATGGAGATGATGTAGAAGCGTTATGCACTTTACATGCAACAGATTGCACCTATTGCAATAAACAGTGTAAAGTTAATATAAAAAAAGGCATTCATTGACTCACCCTCATACTTATATAATCTCTGGACACCATCAAATGCCAAAAGCAGCTTAACACGATACACACAAATTGTAAAGGAGGGCATATATGAAATGGGGGGATGGCTACTATTTTTTTTTCCATGGATCAGAGATTAAATGTTACCGTTTGGCAATTTGGCACAGTTTAGGTAGGGCCAAAAAAAATGGACAAAATATAATTTAAAATGTATATAGTGATTGTAATTGGAATATTTATTCTGCATCATTTGCAATAACTAATCGTCTTATTTAACACAGTATGATAAAAATAAAATGAATAATGTCTCTAAGATAAGTAGACCTGTGATGGAAATGTACGACATGCTGTAGCAACATGTCAAGCATGGTGAAGTCACTTATGGGAAAGACAAAGACAACGCCTATTTTGGCCTCTTCTGCTTTTCAAACTAGAGAAGAGAACCAGGGAACAGAGAATGTGTGACATTGCGATTTTTGTACAGACTACGTCTGTATGTCTGAGTCATGGCTAGCTAAAACAGTCATTCAGTCCAGCTTCCTCTTCCAATTTGCTCCCTGCTGTATCATTTGTATTTTTATAGTTGCTGTTTTGGCATAATAAATAGGGGGAAAATAGATATATTTCAGGAACATCGATGGTATTGTTATGTGTACCGCCTCTGAAGTGATTGCATCATACGGACTGACTGTCACATTGTAGTATGAATGGTGACTGGCTAGTTATTCATAATCTTAAAAACATACAGCAGAGATTTACAAAGAGAACTCTGCTGTATGTTTATAAGACTACCGTGTATGTATGTAATAAATGATGAGGAAATGTGTCTGCTTGTGTATCATTGCTGGAACTGTTGTGTTATACCCTTTATAGTGATAGTATGGTGCTTCTATCCTTCCTTTTTGTGTACTTTGCTTGGAATGGCCAGCATGAAGCAATCATGGCCCGACGCTTTCCATTTCAGGAATGCGAGTCAGAGCTTCTTATCTCTCTGTGGATGTGTCCTCATTCAGTTTTCTAATCATGTTCAAAGATTTGTTCAGCTCTGATTTGATGCTTTTTCTAAGAACCCTGAAGGGGAAGTTTGCACAATTCAATGCTTAAAATCCCAAGTACAATTGTATGGGCTTGTAAAATATGGAGACACTTGTAACATTGATAGACGAAAGGTTTACAGTAGAAAATGATATTTTATTTCCTTTTTTTATGTGCAGACTTACACAAAGGAAATGTGGTTTTAAAAAATCCTGTTCTTTTTTCTATTTCCTGGTGTGGCACCATAAGCCCTTTTACCACAGACCCTTTTATTTTATTTTATTTTATTTTTTCTTATACAATGTATTTAGGTTAATATCATAACTTGAGCTTTTTTAACCCAATTTTCTGTGCATGAGAATATTATTTTTATATTCAAGACAGTAAGACTGAATTTACAGAGACAGGTATTATTCAAATGTTCATGGGGAAAGTTGATTGTCACTGAAAGCTCTTATAAATTAACATTAATTGTAATGATTATTATTCAAAACAGACAGAAAAGTGCCATTGTCCCAGATGTCAGGAAATGACCTCAAACTAAAGTAGCTGTTACTGGAAGCCTCTCTAGAAAAAAGCACACAGATTAAAAAAAAAAAAAGTTTGCATCCTTCCATCATTTTCACACAGATGTACCTCTTGTTGCTTTTCACAGAGAGAGGTGGAGGTTTTCTTATGAGAAGATGGGAGATAAGGACTTCCCTGCATTTACTGAATTTGGTTGCATATATGGACATTGTGTGCAGAATGACTCATGTAGGTTTATGATTTCACAAGCCATGAGTCACAGATTCAGGTGATGGATCACTATGTTAATCAGTCCATCATTTTCCCAGCTTTCAAACCCAGAGAGTCTAATATTAAAAGTGCCATGAATTTTGGGTGGGTATTTCAACTTCTGTGTGTCTGTGAGGGGCATATACTGGTGAGGACCAAATTCCCCCATTAGGATAGAAATATCTGACTTTTTGGGTTTTTTTCCAGGTTGGGGCATTTTGGTGATCCCCATGAAGAAAATATTTATTAATTCAAAAACTGCAGCTTTTATTTAAAAAACCTAAAAGCGCCAAAAGGTTTCCTTTTGGTTACTGAGGTTAAGGTTAGGGTTAGATTTATGTGTAGGTATAGTGTTACTTATCTGTATTAATAATTATGTATTGAGAAGTTCCTTATAAGGATAATAAAACGAGTGTGTGTGTGTGTGTGTGTGTGTGTGTGTGTGTGTGTGTGTGTGTGTGTGTGTGTGTGTGTGTGTGTGTGGTACAATGTAACTTGCATTTCCTAGAAAAACTTCTGGTTCAATTATCATATCATTACCCAGCACATACAATAGGCACAGGCTTGATTTGTATTGGGGAGACTCAAGTTTGTTTCATATGATATGTTATCTATTTATGTTATGAATGTTATCTCAGATACATTCAGGACTTGGTTAACATCTACTGACTTGTTTGAGAGAATGTGTGGTTTTGATTTATAAGCAGTGATTTGTATAGTGGCCATTTAAATAACAGATAACAGTTTTTCTGTTGAGACCACAAGATAACATTTTTTCTGTTAAGTCTATGTGCAAATTATGCATGTTGTATTGACAGTTGGGGTTAAAAAGTCAATAGTGAACTGAGGGTTTTTCAACTATAAATGATGAATGAAAACAATCATACACTCAGAAATAAAGGTGTCAAGATTGGATTGTCGCTGGGGTGGTACCACGAAGCGTACATCTTTTGTACCTTAATGACCACAGATCTACCTCCTTTAAAGCTTGATTCTAAAAGCAAATCAGAAGTACACATGCACCAAGTAAATAGGTGCCCTTGATGGTATCACCCCAGAGAGAAAGAAAAATACAGTTTGGTACTTTTTATTATGTGTACAGAAACAGGTTTAACATAGGTTTAATAACATTGAGGAAAAACCTGAACCTATTAATAACAGAAAAAATCACTTGCTGTTTGATTGAAAAGTAACTGTAATCCACTTTGTCTAGGAAACATCACGGCTACTGCTAGAACTGTTTTACTTACTGTATATTCACTATTATTATAGTATTAGAGATAATATTATATAGTGGGTGCACGGTGGCTTAGTGGTTAGCACGTTTCCTCCCCCAGTCCAAAGACATGCATGGTAGGCTAATTACTATATCTGTAATGTCTGAATGTGTGCGTAGTATATGAATAGGTGTGTGAATGTGAATGTGTCTGTGAGTGTGCCCTGTGATGGATTGGCATCCTGTCCAGGGTGTACCCTGCCTTGTGCCCTTTGCTCCCTGGGATAGGCTCCAGCTTCCCCACGACCCAGTAGGATAAGCGCTATATAAAATGAATGGATGGATGGATGGATGGATATTATATTGTGATAAGTTCTTCATTCAAAGTCAAACATTCAAAGTTAAACAGTTGACTTATCAATAGGTCGATATTATGTAATAGCCCAAAATACATGCAAATGTGTTTACATATTTCACAGGGTTGGGAAATTATATCAATATAATACTTTAAATACATTAAGGTAACACTTTTAGCTTGTTTTCATTTTTTAAATAAGATATACATGTTTTCTTCCACGTTAGTCACTGTATGGGTGATTAATGAATTTGTGTGTGTGTGTGTGTGTGTGTGTGTGTGTGTGTGTGTGTGTGTTATTGCAGGGCTCTGCACATTGCTGTGGCACAGGAGAACAAGGCAGTAGTTCACTGCCTGATCCACATTTTACGCCAGGCACGCAAAGACCTGGACTTGTATAACAACTTAAGACAGGTAGGATACATGCACTTAGACACACATACTAAACAATAAACAACATAGTGACAAGGTGCAATATTATTGCACCTTGAGATTGTAGTAGAAAACAAGAGGAAGCACATGATTTTCTGGTAAGTTATCAATCCCTGACGCAGTACCACCTTACTTCTGTTTTTAAATGAGCACCTTCATGAGCATGGTGTATTTTGTAGACCAGTCTTCCTTTGTCTGGGAACTGCCTTTCCAACTTCCCACATTGCTTTATGATTACGGTTCACACTCAGTGGAGTGTCCCCAAGCTTTCACATTCTGTTCTCTCTCTCTCTCTCTCTCTCTCTCTCTCTCTCTCATATATATTAAAGCAGCATTTCCACCATTCTCATCATCTGAGCTAGCCACTTCATGTTTAACCAAACCTCAGAAATCACCATGCTTCATGCTGAGGTTTCACTCAGCATACACACAGCAAGTCAGTTACCAGAAGCTGCGCCTTAGTCGTGTCTGTGAACTGTCAATATGTCTTGTGTGATATCCTGTCTTCATTCACATCAGTTCCCCAAAACTGAACAACCGTACATTCCATATAAGAGCATGTATTCATGTGTGCGTGCACTAGTGAACTCTGTGTGAAGGTAAGGGATGTGTAAAAGAAAATATTATCAGGGTTTTTAAGATGCTTCAAGTTGACATTGAACAGCTTTTGTTTTTTTCTTTTGACCAAAAAATAATAATTTGTCTAAACTTCCTGGAATACAGAACAAGTCGTGTTTTCTAAATTAAATACAGCTGACTGGTGTATTTAGGAAAGTGCTAACCCTAGTATTACTCTCTCTATATTAATTTTTCTTGCTACTTCTATAGCATCTGTATACTGACCATCATTCACTGACATTCAAATGCCTGATAAAGATTCTGAACCAGCTTTTCTTGATGAGTGACACTCTACAGATTTAGGAAGATCTCTAACAAAGATACACAATCAACCAAAAAAAAAAAGGGTGGGTGGGGGTGGGGTCTGTGTTTTTTATTACTATTTTTTGTCATGCAAATAAATGGTACATGGGCTATATATGCATTTTTCTAGTTCTGTTGCATTTTGATTTCAGTCCAAAGCTTAGCTGCAGGAGAATGTGCGCAAGTGTGTGTTGTAAATACGTGCTTGGTTAAAGCAGCTGCTGTGTGTGCGTGTGAGTGTGTGTGCATGAACTTAAGTATCCTCATTCCGAGAAGTCACATGATGCCCCTTCACATTCTGGCTGTTTCTCAACATACCTTCTTTTACTTGTAGTTCACAGGGTAGATTCAGGGACTTCCCCTCGCACGCTTCTCTCTCTCTCTCTCTCTCTCTCTCTCTCTCGCTCGATCGCTCTCTCTCGCTCGCGCTCTCTCTCTGTCTCGGTCTCTCTCTGTCATTGAATCCCAGATTATTATTATTATTATTATTATTATTATTATTATTATCATCATCATTATTATTTGAAAAGCATTAACAGGCCAACTTGTCACAGCAGTACATTTATTGTATTTGTATCTACATGTATATGTGCACATTATAACCAAAGTAAAAATAATTCAATACAGATTTCACTATCAAAGCAAACATTGTTTATTGCCTGTACTTTGGCTTTTATTCCTTTTGCTTTCATCAAAAGTAACATTTTGCTCTGTCATAGTTCCATGCAGGAATTTATCTTATCTTATGTAAATATTCTTCCCAGCTTTTACATCTACTCATCCTTTAAAAAAAAAAGACATTTTCAGGCAGAAGTGTGATTCTAAAGATACGTTGCAGGGGAGAGGAAAGGGATTTTCCCTTTTTAATTCCATTCTTCCATTCTCCCTCCCCTTCCACTCATTTGATTCCGGCTTTCCCTCCCTTCTCCCTTTCTTTCTTTCGTTCTGTTTCTATATTCACTTTAAAGCTGCAATGTTGAATTTGTTTGGCTGGTTCCGCTTTGATAAGCTTATAATTTATATTTATACATGATTAGCAACTCAAGATAAACTCTGTATTAGAATGATTGTTATACTTATGTTATTTTTACTGGTATAAATTTCACACAATTCAGCAAAATCTGCATGTGTGTTCATATACATATACAGACAAGTGTAGGATTGTGTCACATCTGATGACTCTAATTCTCAGATATTGGATCATTTTTACAGGAAGGGAGAGCCACAGGCATTGTGACACCAATGGAATTTCTGTTGTATCACTGTCCTTTTTCCTGTCTGTTCTTTTCCCCTTTTTAGCTTCAGGTGAGCCAGCCCAATGCCAGCTTTCCCTGTTGGCACTGAAACTAAGCTCATTTATCAGCATATTATTATAAATCAGAGTGATATAGTCAAGTGACATTTTTAGACAGACCTGTCAACATAAGAAAAGGGTTATGGGTGCTATATGTGTGTGGTTTAATAGTGTGAGGTATGTGTGAGTACATGCTTGTGTGTATGTAAGTGTGTTTGTGCCTTATCTTATTGGTAATGTTCTGTCTATGGCATTGACCTTTAACCTGTTGAACGAGTTATGAGTGACAGGTTGCATTTATGGGAATGTACCAGGATATGATTCATATTTAGAGTCTACATAATCCAGCACGACCAATACTCTGTGATCCGCTGTAAAGTTGCTGTTACAGTGATGTGGTGTACAGTACAGTATATTTACATGAATTATAAATGAGTATGCAAATATAAGTGATTTAATCTTTGTATGTGACCCTCCTCTTTCTGGTCCTCAGACTCCTCTCCACTTGGCAGTCATTACACACCAGCCTTGTGTGGTGGAGATCCTTCTTCAGGGAGGAGCGGACCCTGGTGCACTGGACCGTAATGGACAGACAGCACTGCATCTTTGCTGTGAGCACCAGCAGGAAGCATGTCTCCGTATAATACTCTCTCATCTCTCCCGATTACAATGCTGCCCTTCGGCCTGCCTAAACAGCAGGAACTTTGAAGGTGAGTGCTAGGCTTGACTGAATCAAATAAAATAAAATGCCATAGAAAGCTCGTTCAGAAGTTTCTTGTCCCTTGATTTAATAAGTGAGTGAAAGTGTGTGTGCATGGTGCGCTTTGATAGACTGGGGTCCCATCCATGGTGTGTGCCTTCCTCGTGCCCAGTGTTGCCAAGATAGGCACTGGATCCATCAACCTGGCCAGAATAAAGTGGTTACTGGAGATAAATGAATAAAATTAGCAATTCAAAACATGCAAACCAATATGATGATTTTCAAAGAGGATTGTAATAAATGGCAAAACCAGTTGATCGTGCTAGCTTCTAGTAGTACACAAAAATGGCACTTTCCTCCCAGTGTTACACTGCCCTGTGATGCAGAATGAACAGTAGTTTGAAAAAGATATAGAGGCTGGCTTTACATGTCTCAGAGGAAGTATTTGTTAGCCTTCACCCTCCTTTTGTGATAGGCGAGATCTAGTGGGTGGGAATTGGCAAGACAATTGGGGAGAAAGCTGAGGGAAGAAAATTGGGGGAAAAGACAAAATCAGTATATGAAGATAGCGTTTAACCTTTAATTTAATTTCAGAACAAAAACTTTGTTAATATGTAGCAATGGAAGTGCTGCACCTTGAAGTGGCATTTTATGATGATATTATCTATACTGGTATATTATAACTTTATCCATATAAATACAATATATGGCCAAAGGTATCTGCACATTTGACCATCAGAATAATATGTGCTTTTTGGGCATCCCATTCCAAAACTATCTGTATTAATATGGAGTTGGTCCCCTCATTTCTGCTTTCCAGCCTCCAATCTTCTGGAAAGACTTTCCACTAGTTTTTGGAATGCAGCTGTGTGGATTTTCTCATTCAGCCTTAAGAGCATTAGTGAGGTCATGTACTGATGTCGGGTGAGGAGGCCTGGGGTGCAGTGATCCAATTCATCCCAAAGGTGTTCAGTGGGATTGAGGTCAGAGGTTTTGTAGGTTATTCGAAATCTGTCCCTATAACCTTAGCAAACCGTGTCTTCACGGACCTCACTTTGTGCTCAGTGGCATTTTCATGTTGGAACATGTTTAGGACCCTTAGTTTCAGTGAAGGGAAATTGTAATGCTATAGCATTAGGACATTCTAGACAATTGTGTGTTTCCAAATTTGTGACAGTAATTTGGGAAAGGCTCACATAGAGGTGTGATGGCTGGGTGTCCACATACTTTTGACCATGTACAGCATATTTCTTTAATATTACCATTTTGTTGGTATAGCCCCATATCCGTAACACTAATCTTTTTCTATGACGATATTAATGAAGCATGATGTTGTTAATAAGACATTTCTAAGGGTATATCTGCTAAGCATGATCTATAAGCTAACATTCACACAGGTGCAAATTTCAGGAAACAGCAAAGTTAGTTAGATACAATTATATAGTGTGTAGCATCCACCTGGATGATGCGACTACAGCCATAGTGCACCAGAACACCCACCACACACCAGCTATTAGTGGAGAGGAGAGTGATGTAGCCAATTCAGGGATGGGATTATTAGGGGGCCATGATAGAGAAGGGCCAGTGGGGGATTTTCGCCAGGACAACTGGGTATACCCCTACTTTTTTACCATAAGTATCCTGGGATTTTTAATGATCCAAGAGAGTCAGGACCTCTGTTTAATGTCTCACCCAAAATACAGTACTGTTTTTACAGTACAGTGTCCTCCCCATCACTATACTTGGACTTTAGGCCCCACTCAGACCACAGAGTGAGCACCCCCTGCTGGCCTCACTAATACCACTTTCAGCAGCAATCTTAGTTTTACCCAGGTCTCCTATCTAGGTACTGGCCAGGCTCAAACCTACTTAGCTTCAGTGGGAAACCAGATGAGAACTACAGGGGATATGGCTCTGATGACAAAAGGACAACCTTATTTTGGAAGACCATGGTGGCTTTTTCATTCTCAGCTTATGTGCCTAGTCATAATAGTGCCAAATATTTAGATGGTGAATACAACATGTTGTGTTCAATACAGCATATTTCAGTCTCTGCATCTCTCATAAGCATGTTATATCTATTAAAATCAGACCATAAAGTCTGAGAAAGTAAATGTTTTGGGGTTTTTTTCTTTAATTTAGCTTGTTACATTAACACTTGGTTTGTTACATTAACACTTGGTTTGATCTGGTGTGAGAAGAGGAGAATGAGAGTGTCTTAATTTAGGAACAGAAAGCACTGAAATCACTGGCGGAGCATACACTGTTAATCATATGTATTTTGTGTATTGGTATTTTGCTCAATCACACAAGCTTGAGTAGGTTGTGAAAATCATGTTTGTTTTTAGAAGGCTGTTTATAATAAATTATAATATATTTAATTTTAGGTTTAACACCCCTCCACCTAGCTGTTCATGATGGAAATAAGAAGCTGGCAAAAATGTTACTGGACTGTGGAGCTGACATTAATGCTGTAGTGAGTACAATCCTCTATCCTACCTCATCATCTACCTCACAAATCTAACCTTTCTCATCATCATGCTCATATTATATACGTCGTTTCTTATCAGTAGTAACCATCTTTTGGGTTATTCACGTCATGAGATGCCACAATTCTACCAGTATCATTACCTCAAAGGCTGTAGTCCAATGTACATTTCATGTGCTGTGTCACCATTATTGCAGACAAAATTTAAATACATGTGTGATAAACGCTGTTGTCCTTTCCACCACAGGATATTAAGAGTGGTCGCAGCCCACTGATACATGCTGTGGAGAAGAGCTGTATGGAGATGATTAACTTCCTTGTTGAGGTGTGGTTATATTTGTGTGTCTGTTTTCTGTTTTATTTGCTTTGTGTGTTTTCAGTTGTATTTCCTCAACAGCTTATGACTCAGATACTATCTAGGCCTTTAACCAATCGATTCCAGTGAATGCCACAGAACTGTCACAGTTAAAATCTCCACTCTTTCTTTTGTATTTCTGACCTGTACTGTAGACACATACATATGTTTAAGTTACAAACTGTTATACACACCTTATTGTAGCTGTACAAGTATGTTCCTGTTAATTTGAGTGATTTCTGTTTAATGGCACCGTTTATCCCTTCCTCCTCTAAAATTACATGGTCAAGTAAAGATTAAGTAGAATAAGTTAAATTGTGCATTATATGAATATTTCAGTTTGTTGATGGGACATTTACTCCTGTGATGACAAAGTCAGTGTCGGTTCTCTTTCTGTCTTGCTCTCTTTCTCAGAATGGCTGTAATGTGAACTCCCAGTCATACAGTGGAAACACAGCTCTTCATATTGCCTGTGGCCGTGGAGAAGTAGAGGCTGTCAGAGTCCTACTGAAAAATGGAGCTGACAGCAGTCTAAAGAATTATCACAATGACACTGCTGTTATGGTGGCCAAGAACAAGAAGGTACTAAAGTGAGGGGGAATTAAGAGGAAATGCTGGTAAAGGTGTTAGAGAACCTTGAAGAATATTTACAATAAATGTTAACCATGGTTTATGATTATATCATCATATTAATGATAAGAATTTAAATAATTTCTCATCTCTTTTTTTTTTTTTTTTTTTTTACTATTGTAAATATTTGTGTGTTGACAAACTGGAAAAATTAAACTGATCATTTTTCATCATGTCATTGAGATGCTAATGCTGCCCATTAGTGGTCAATACCAGTATTTGCATGTTACTGCGTTTTTGTATATTTGAGGTTTAGGAAATTCCAGTTTGTGGCATATAAATCAGCATATTAATTATGAAATGATTAGGTGAACAGTGCAGATTATGTTATTGTTTCTCAATTTTCTGATCAGGTATCTGATGTTTTACGTGGAAAGCCTACACGAGGCCACAATCTGAAAAATCAGAACAGCTTCAATGGTAAGATTCTCATGTAATATACCTGCTAGGGATGTAACAGGATATAACTGAACATGAATACATTATTCGGATTGAACAGATAATAATAGTGTCCTAAAGGAAAACAAACATAGGTATGAATATTCAAAATATATGTTTTTTAAGAAAGCTCGCCAGAGCTCTTTACATCAGGACTGCAATTTTTTCAGCAAAATTTACCAACTACATCTCAAAAACTGCCCACTTCAGGTTTTAATCCAAATATGAAAATATACAAATATTTTGAGCAATAAACAGATACAGATAAAAAATAATTATATTACAGTACATGCCTAAAATATGCTCATTAAAACATATCACAATTAAATATAGTGTCATGGGACAAAATAGCTATATTTTTTCTGTATATTTATATGAACACAGTCCTAAAAATATACAACTGATACAATAACAAAACATTTATTGACACATAGAAATGTTTAAAGTTATGTCTTGTTATGTGACTTCATTCATTTGAAAGCCAATAAAATGGCTTTTATGAAATTTCAAACTGACTTTTTGCTGTACTATTTCACAGACATTACTTCTACAATTAAAATCTCCATAAATATGTAAGCACTAGCCACTTTATTAATAATAAGAGATTTTGAACAGAGGTTAAACTTTGTCAGAAATGGATGTGAGAGCCAAACTAAAGTAACTTTGGAAAGCCCCAAGCTTTCATAGTTTTTTGGTGTAGTGGCTTAGCTGTCCATCAACCAAGAGGAACAAGGACCTCGTAAACAGCAAATTGTGATTTGTGAAATATCCTATTTAATTGTTGCTTATTCAAATAAAACAGGCACTTTAACTGAGATGAGAATGTTAGATTTTTTGCTGTGTCTTTATCTGAGGTAGATTATACAGAATCCCTTCTAGTGGAAAACATTTATTTGAAATCAAGACTTTTGAACTCTTCTCAGAGATCCATTAAAAAGGGGATCACTTTTATGACTCTTCTCCCCTAATATGACATTAAAATTGAATCGGAAACGTAATTTAAAAATGTATCTGTTAAATTACACAGTCATCTAAGTGACTAAACATTGATTTTCCATAAATAGCTTCACAGTGCTGAGAAACAGAATCTAAAAAAAAAAAACTGTCTTTATTTATTAGCTCTAAACATGTAGAATATTGTAAGAAAATTTAAAAAAAATGTAGCATTTGTCTCTGATACTCAGTCATTAAACGGATGTACTATTTAGAAGTTGATTGCTTTAAAAGGATCAATGCATCCACCTTGCTATGAGAAATGTAGTTAAACTGATAGATAACAATACTAAAACACTTTCTGGTCTTTTAAACATTTTAGGACAGTTTTGACAACTGGCTTAAAAAACAATATCTAATCTTTTCAGGTACCCCATCTCCAAACAACTTAAGCCTTTCGCCACTGGCCACGCCAAACCCTCATCGCAGCGCATCTCTCTCTCCAACAGCTCCACGCACATACTCGCCACACAGTCAATCTGGCGAAAGCAGATCAGGGAACCTGTCACCAGTGGAAACACAGGAAGAAGAGGATCCTCAAATGACATCCAGGACATTTCATGATATGGTGTCAGTTAACAGTGCGGACTATGTGGTGTCTATTCATCCTTTTTCATTTTACCAAGCACCCCGTTATGACAGAATCATGCCTACTGCTCCTCAAATACATGTAATGCCAGGTCACTCTCCTTACTATCCAAATGTACAAAGACATCTCTATCCCTCAGACACACAGTTCATCCTAATTCCAGCCAGGAATGGGCTTCCTGTTTCTCATCGATCACCATCCCAGCCCACTGGCATGCAGTCACGGCCCTCCAGCCATAACAGTGATCAATCTGACATATCCAACTTGAGTGCAAGCACTGGGGAAAAGACATAAGCTGATTGTGAAATGTCTATACTTGCACTTGTTTTTACAGAATATTGAACAAGGTGTGTGTGGATTGATGTGGCGGGCCCACCTTACAAGAGGGTATTTTAAAAATGTAGCCTATAATTTATGATCAGATCAATTACTGTCTTAACTGCGTATGATTGATTGTGGTTGTATTTTGAAACAATCTCATTCTATCTGAGATTAGATATATAGTTTCATTCAAAAATGTACTTTTAAACTGTTGTAACGATACAATGTGGAGCATTGAAACATCCATTATTTATACGTGTTGTATATTTATACATACAGCGGGATCCAGAAGTCACACATAACACACTGAAAATCTGTTTGTTTGTTTATTTGGTTGGTTGGTTTTTTTTCATTTTAAATTAGGAAATAAACAGAAGGTTTTAGAATTTTAAAATATTTCAAAACAAAGACAGTAAATGTTGGACTATTTATAGGTCCATATTTCATATTAAGCAGATTTGTGATATTGACCATGTTTATTGCTTTGAACTAAAGATCTAATTTTCCTCATGCCTAAGCATGTGCTCAGATGACTCTGATGTTTTTGATCAAAAATGGACCATAAGGTTTTGCACAAACTTCTGGCATTCATGCCAGCTTGAGTGCACACTGTCCTTAAACCTTAAAAGGGGACATACCAAATACTACAAAACTCGGAAATTCATGTAAATAATTCAAATATTGTACTTTTCTCTCAGGTTTTTGTCAATAATATAACTTGTAATGAAAATTGTTGCATTAAATTAGAATGGAATGCAAAATAGAAGCATTATCACAAGTGGTCTCTGACTTTTGGACCTCACTGTATATCTCATGTTATAGCTGTAAAAGTCACTGAGTATATGACAGTAACTCAGGTGGAATGTGCCTCCATTACAAATGCCATTACAAATGTAGTTATGAAATGTGAAATAAAATGTGTGTGTGTGTGTGTGTGTGTGTGTGTGTGTGTGTGTGTGAGAGAGAGAGAGAGTCAGAGAGAGAGAGAGATGTCAATAAATGGGACTGGATTTTGTGTTCTTTGTTCCTCAGTTGTATTTTCCTTACTGATATTTCCGATATTACCTCTGGTTGGTAAAATCAAAACAAAACAAAAACCTAAAGACCAAGCAGACTCAGATATTTTTAGTTCTGGGTTTATTTTGTGGAGTACATGGAGTTTCCCTCATCACTGTAGAGGAAGTTCCCTCCATAAAAAGTACACATATACGGGATATTTCCTCTAAACATACAGTTAAGTGCAAAATTTTGCATACACAGGACAAAATGAAAAAAAACTTTTATAGTATTTGGTTTCATAGACAATATTTGGGGGATGTTTCAGAAAGGAAGGGTTAGGGTAAGCAAGGTTAACTTACCGTCACATAAACCCTGAACTCTAGGCTGATTAACCCAAACAATGCTTAGAGGTTTTAATGCATGCTTAGAAATATAAGCCATATACAGTGTCTAACAAGTCACATGACACCGGGGAGAGAAAATAGCTAATTGGGCCGAAATTGGACATTTTCACTTTAGGAGTGTACTCACTTTTGTTGCCAGCGGTTTAGACATTAATGGCTGTGTGTTGAGGTATTTTGAGGGGACAGCAAATTTACACCATTACACAAGCTGTACACTCACTACTTTACATTGTAGCAAAGTGTCATTTCTTCAGTGTTGTCACATGAAATCTTATAATCAAATATTTACAAAAATGTGAGGGGTGTCTCACTTTTGTGAGATACTGTGTATAAACACACACACACACACACAGGTGCATCTAAAAAAATAGAATATCGTGGAAAAGTTGATTTTTTCCATAGTTTAATTCAAAAAGTGTAACTTTAATCAATTCTAGATTCATTACACATAAAATTAAATATATATCTTGATGACTATGGATTACAGTTCATGGAAATCAAAAATCCAGCATCTCAAAATATTAGAATAAAGAATTTATTATGAAGTCAAATTAAACATTGATCCAATTAGACCCACGTCATAACATTTAATAAATAAGACTTTAGTTTTAGCCCTCCATCAGTTTCTTAACACTGTACATAGTACATTGGCTAAAAATATATAGCCGTTATAGTTTATCAGGCTTAAGCCTTCTGGATCCAAAGAACTTGGAGCCAACTCAAAATGAACTATAAAAAACATTCTACAAAAAGGTCATATTTTATCAGTCTCCTAAATTGTAACCTGTAATACTGTAACGGTTGCTGTACGCCAGAGTTTAGGAGTGTGAAAAAGTGCTACTTCTTTTGGTAAACTTTGATATCCATGCTATTATCAAAAATCCAGAGTTTTGCGACCATATAGAGCATGACGTATTGTGACATGATAAAAGATTGGAGCTTGGCCATTTAGGGCTTTATAGGCGAGTAGCAGTATTTTATAATTGATATGGAACTTAACAGGTAACCAGTGTAGAGATGATAAAATTGGGGTGATATGTCCATATTTTCCTGATCTGGTAAGCACTCTAGCAGCTGCATTTTGGACTAACTGTAACTTATGTATTGAGGATGCATGACAAAAAACTAGCAGTGTATTACAATAATCCAGACTTCCGGTCATGAACGAATGAACTGGTTTTTCATCGGCAATATTTCTAAGGTGGAAGAAGGCTGTATTTGTTACATGGGAAATATGATTTTCAAATAACAGGTTGGGGTCGGTCACCCAGGTCTTAGACTGTACAGGATGAAGTAACCGTACATGCTTCTAAATGCAGATTGTATTCTAAGAGCTTTTCTGTATAGATTTTTGGTCCAATTAGCAACAGCTTAAAGTGCACTGATCACACTATTTATACTACAAAACACACTAATCACACTATTTATACTACAAAACACACTAAGCATGATGCACTAATCATACTATTTATACTAAAAATCACACTAACCACACTATGATACACTTATCACACTATTTATATTACAAAACACACTAATCATACTATTTATGACACACTAATCACACTATTTACATTGCAAAATCACTCTATTTATACTACAAAACACACTAATCACACTTTATACTACAAAATGGCGTAGAATAGTACCCAATGTGCGATTTGGGCCGCACAGTAAGAGTCTACGCAGTGTACACACCTGCAGCATGGCATTGTGGAGGCTCCACCCTCTATATTCAAACCTCGGTCTGTGATTGGCCATTTGGGGGCTCTGCGTCAGTTGTGTGAGGACTTGTGCACGCGCGGCCATGTTGACTGAAGTCTGACGAGACAAAGGGACAGTGTTAACGAGAGCTACAGCAACAAGGAGTTTCCTAACACGCAACAACACGGACACTTACGTTTAAGAGATCAGCGAAGATTTAAATCCTTGAGGTTAAAAAGGTAATATACTTGAACTCGGTTGAAATTGTGAGACATCTTCAACGCGCTAATTTACAGTACGGTTCTCCCGAGCTCGCTAGCTAGTTAGGTTAGTTAGCTAGCTAGTTAAATAACTTAACTCGAGTGGTCCTTTAATGTTTAATACACTGTAGATACACCGTTTTAAGACGAACTCTTCGTGTATAAAGCATCATTTGTCCAGTGTTCGATGAAGACTAATCGGCTACATGATGGATAAATATGTTCACAATCTTTAACTACATACGGTTTAACCGCCATGAAGCTCACTAGCCACGTTAGCCAACTAACTGTAGTTGTGTAGTGCTTTTGGGCCAGCTGAGTGCTGATGCTATCGATGCTAATCAGCTAGTCACGGCTGACAGTTCGCCTACCCAGAACATTTAGACTGCAGGCTCAGTGGCAAGCTGCATTGTTGCAAGTAAATATTTGAAGTGAACAGCGTTAACTGGCTATGAACCTCTGACTGGACTCGAAGGCAGCATGTACAGTGGTATTGGACAGTGTTGTACTGGCAGAACTGGAGTAGTGCAGCGTTCAGCAGCAGATTATACTCACTTTTGTTCACTTTCCCCCCTAAACATAACTCATTTCACTGTCCTTCCAAGTTGGTAAGATTTTCTTTTTCATAGCTAAATAAATGCGAGCTCAGATATCCACATCTGAAAAAAAGAATTCAAATTTTTCCCCTCACTGAAATTTTGCCTGGAGAAGTATTTGTCCTGCCAGTGTGTTTACCGCCTCAAGACAACTTATCTGTTTAAAATGAATCCAAGATTTTCTAGATTCTTAAAGTCTTGGCTCTTCAGCCAGTGTCTTAAAGAAAATCCTTAGGCAACTCATGTCCTCGTATTCTTGACGAATGCAGAACAGGAGAATGGATTTGGGTTTTAGCTATGAGGCGCACATCTTTTTACTGTTCTCTTCCCACGACGTGTTTGATAGATGAGCCCGGGAGTATCAAATTGTTTAGGATCGTCATTTATTGATCATTACAGCTGTCATTTCATAACATACCCTCTCCGTCACATGCCCCGTATCCCCCCCTCCATCCCAATCACCCCCACCTCCATTTTCAGCCCTCATCGATGGCTGATTACGTTACAAAATGATTTCTTTTATGTTCGATAATGTTTTTTTTAAAAAACGACTTGAGCACATTTTAAACACAGATGTGTTATGCGGTAAAAAAAAAATGAACAAAACAAAAAAAAAACAGCCGGACACCTTTTAATTCAACGGTTTTTGCAATCCACTCAGATTTCCACAGCTGAAGACAAAATGCTATGAAAGACAATATCAAGTCCCTGGCTTTATCCAAAAAGTGTTTACTTGTGGGAAACTAAAAGTATGTCCCAATATTCGTCTTTTTCTGACCAACATGGTTAGTAGGCTTACGTTATCTAGTTTATACATTGTCTAATAATTTATTTTATATTTGAAAGGTGGAGCACTGCAGAATCCAGATTTTTCTTCACCGAGGTGCTCAAAGAGACGACAATCCGGAAAGAAAAGAAGCAGCTAATGAATGCAGAGTTGAAGTAATTCTGTATTGTCTTTCCGAATTCAATATACTGCCGTTATATAAAGAAACACCAAAAAACTTTGTAGATCATAGCCTGAAATGAACATTTCTGAATTTCACACACTCTTCAGCAATTGGATCGGAAACCGATATCAAAGCTAGTGAACCTCCGAGAAAGACAAAATACTGGAATTTAATTGAAGATAGAAGTAAACATTTTACAAAATCTTCAGGGTTAACAAAAGTGACAAAAAATAGCATATTTGTGCTTTTACATACAAAAGTCCAAAGGCTCGATTTGAATGATTCAAAAATACACACTTGCTAATCGTGTATTTTAATAGCGGCAGCAGGTTATATTTATTCTTATAAATACTATTTTCTCCTCTTTTGGGAGAGTTTACTTAAACTATTTTCATACGTCAACACCTCTTATTTTCAAGAGGTCTGCACGTACAAGTGAGAGTAGTGCACACAACTGTTTACACAGTAGGGTATTGAGTTTGACAGAAGCAGTGACAGAACAGGAAATTAGCAAAAGCATCCTAGAAGAGAAATCTTCAAGACCAACGACTCGGAGAAGTTATTCCTATAGCAATGGCCACAGCAAGAACACAGATCCCCACCTCGGTCATGGGAGTCACCAAGCAGAATGGGCAGGCCAGGTCAGCAGACCTCCAGTCGGGTTCACAACCAGCAACAGTGTTCAGTGCCTCCCAGAAAGGAAGCAGTATACCACACACCAGTGGTGGCATCAGGTAAACCTCAGACAATAGGTACATGTTGTGTACACCTGAATTTATGTCTCTGTCAACGGTGTTGAAATACTTTTGGATATATTTAATCTTTTGCTCAGATTTGGAGATGACTGGAAGAAGTCCCTGCAACTCCCACAAAAAGATATGAGAGTGAAAACCTCAGTAAGTCAAGTGTGGGCCGCAGCAGGTTGTAGTAATGGGCTTTTCGAAAGGTATGGGTGTGTCTAAAGGTGTTTTCAATTTGTCGCGAAAGCTGTCTGTTCCACTGATGGGCGGGCCGTACACTTAAAAGCTATTGACCAACATATTTATTAACAGGAAGTGACAATTCGACATAGACAACAGGTGTGTACATTGTAGTCACTATCCCTAAGCTTTTTTCCCTTCTTTGACTGTAATAATTGTGCTAATGACAAAAATATTAGATGTAAATTTACTTCAGAACTTCTGTCAACTGAGACAGCATGGCCGCGGGTTACGGACATCATCACCAGTGCGCATTTGTTTTCATGTATCAGCAGTTAATTCGGGGCACTGTTGATGAGGATCATAAATAATCAAAAACAAATTACAATTAATATTTGAAGGATACTAATATCTCTTAAAAGAAGAATAAGTTCATTTCAGAAGTACGAAATTTGCATTCTTGTCTATTACCATTGTATTGATTGCACATGATCACAAACATGTCATAAAAGTGACAATTTATATTGTTTAACTTGTAATACAGCTGAGTTACAATTGTATGTTTTTCTGTAATTTCACTCCAATTGCATGCAAACTAAAAACATGACATTTTTTACTAAGAAGTAATAAAGCAATGGAAATGCTGGAAGTGTTGATCTTCCTGTCTAAAACAAATCACATATATGGTTAATGCTGATTGGCCAACACAGTTCCAAGCAAGAAGCTCCTTTCACTAATGAGAAACTTTTAGACATGCCCACACCTTTAGCCTAACCTCTACCTTTAGCCACACCCATTTGCTCCGACTTGAAGCTATCCCTATCTCCAGTAATTTAGAAAATTACATACATGCATACTATTGCCTTGAGTAAAGAAATCTGCCTTATTTAAAAAAATATATATTTAATTTTGAATTTCACTTCTAATCAACCAATAATGTGGTGGCAGCACAATGCAAAATATCATGCCGATACATGTCAAAAGGTTCAGTTAATATAAGTAGTATAGATGTGCTGGTTTGAGTATTTCAGATTAGGGATGTCACAATACCAAAAATCTAGTAGCTGGCACCGATACCACCAAAAGTACACAATACTTGATACCAAAGTCGATATGGTGTGGTTTAAAATAAAATAAAAATTTATTAAAAACTCTCCTCAAGGACATCCTGCTCTGGCTGATACTGGCAAAGCGAGGGGGGTGAGGGGTATTTTAGTTATCAGGACACGGGCTGAATGGTGATGCATGGTGGCCCATTTGGAGGTAGTTTATAACATTGCAATGTGTTAGCGTCGTTAACAAATAACTGGCTATCGCTAACATTACATGGAGCATAACGTTGGCTGGTTTCACGGCTACAATGCCAGCTGTCTCAAACAAACATAATATAGGACCATCTTTCAGGTGCTTGCGCAAATTTTAGGTGTTTCCTCGCTATGTTTGAAATGAACGATCGCATCGGTTGCACAGCGGAAACCGATATTAGCTTTCCTCTCTTTTCCTCTCAGCGAGTTGGGGCGGAGCTAAACTTGTTAAGCTAAGTTAATGTTCTGTAGTTTTTCCCGTGTGCTTGTAGGTGTTCTTCAACAATTGTGGACCGACTAAAACACTTGCGCGTATTTGCTGCCCCCATCGGGTCCGGAAGAATTTCAACCTTTGTTCCTACATTAGAACCGGTTCCAACAATAGTGCAGAAAATCAAGTACCGTCATGTTTTAAGAATGTTGGTACCGAAGTATCGGTTCTCGTGACATCCCTATTTCAGATACTGCTAATCTCCTGGGATTTTCACATGCAACAATCTCTAGAGTTTATATATTTTTAAAAAATGTGTGGAAAAACAAACACCCTTGAGAGAGGTTTGCAGGCTGAAACACCTTGTAGATGAAAGCTCAGGAGAATGACCACTGCAGTTTGAGCTGACGGGAAGTCTATAGTAAATCAAATAAGCACTCTTTACTGTGGTGAGCAGCAAAGCATCTCAGAACACAGCTATCATGGGTACAGAATCACCAAAACTGGACAGTTGAAGACTCAACAAAAAACCCACAACCACCTTCTTCTAATCTTCAATTGTCCAGTTTGGGTGAGCCTGTGCCCATCATGGTCTCAGTTCTTGGTTGACAGGAGTGGAACCCAATGTGGTCTTCTTCTCCTGAGCTCATCCACCTCAAGGTTTGTTGTTTTGTGCATGCTGATATGCTTTTTACGTTCATCATGGTTGTAAAGAGTGATCGAGTTACTATTTCCTATTTCCAATCTGGCCCTTTTCCTCTGACCTCAGCAAGGCGTTTCCCCCCACAGAACTCTCATTCTCTTAATGTTTTATGTTTTTTGCACCGTTCTGTGTAAACTCTAGAGACTGGTGTGTGTGTGTGTGTGTGTGAAAATCCCAGGAGATCAGCAGTTTGAGATACTCAAAATGAACCATCTGGTACCAACATCCATGCCATGATCAAAGTCACAGAGATTAAATTTTTTCTTCATTGTGATGTTTGTTTTTAAGTGAATAACCTAAACACCAAATACTTCTCTCTTTCAGGATGTGACCGCAACCAAGGGCAATGAGTTTGAAGACTATTGCCTTAAACGTGAATTGTTAATGGGCATCTTCGAAATGGGTTGGGAGAAGCCATCTCCTATTCAGGTATTGTGAAGCTACCTGAATTACACAACATGAGGCAGTTTCGGTGTTGCCAGGTGTGTGGTTTTCCTGAAGAATGGGATATTTGCACTCAAGGCTGTGTCTCCAGTATCACTGATTACATTTGTCAGTACAGCGAGACAATAATATATTGCATGTTCCCTCCTACCCCATAGTCTTACAATAAAGTCATAGTCTTGGGCATTTGTTTCTATTAGTAGTTATTTTCTTACCTTCATAGTTGTTTATGTATGACAAAGCAGAAGTATACGTTCTTGGACTTTTCTCCAGCTTACTAAAATGAGCTTTGCACTCGTTCTTGCATATATGCTGAATGCTATTGATGTTTATTTTCGGGAGCTCCTGCACACACTGGGGATAAAATGGCACTATTGCGATTATAGTTGATGAGCTGGAAACAGAAGTGCTGTTTTGGTTACAGTGTGGAAAATATTTGTGCAAATAACCTATTGGAATACTTTTGAGTTGCTAGTGCAGGATTTTTAATGCCTCTGCCTGTAGTTCCTGTTTGTATATTTTAATGGTGTTTCAGGAGGTGGACGCATCCCTGTTGATGACATTGGCATCAAGTTCTACTTGTAATTAATTGGTATAGTCCATTTTTGTTTATAATAAATTTATAATATACAAGACCATTTTAGTTAGGCCACATTGGTTTAAAAAACTGTTTAGGTAACCTTAAATGCAAAAGTGCTTGTCGGTGGAATCTGGAAATCAGACATGACCGCAGCTGCATCTTCAGGATCAAATAAATTTTTGTTGTATGTAACTTATTTCAAATAAATTCTGTAGTGCCTGTTAGGTGTGCAAGTTTTCTGTTGGGAAAGATTAATCTAATAGGTGCAAATGTGTTAATACTGGGGTTATTGATCATTCTCAGTAGAAGTATTTATGAATCTCTGGTGGAAATATTAAATATTTTTGGGTGGAGGAAAAAGAAAGATGTGAACATTAATTGGTGACTCTTTTTTCCAATTCTGCCTTTGTTTTGAAGGAGGAGAGCATTCCCATTGCCCTATCAGGAAGGGACATTCTAGCCCGGGCCAAAAATGGCACAGGGAAGAGTGGAGCCTACCTCATCCCTCTCCTGGAGAGGATTGACCTAAAAAAGGATCATATTCAAGGTAAGATGCTGTCCTTAATTTGGTGCAAAAATTATTATTTTTTGGTCTATAGTTTGTATTTATAAACCTACTTTTTGTCAAGTGAGCTCAAAAGACTTTATAATTTAGATTCTGTATGTTTTCTAGATCGAGACAACACAATAATACTATAAATACATTAAATCAACACACTGTGTGTGCTATCTGTGGTAGGCAGAGAGGACAAATGGAGACGTTTTTGAGACCAACATATTTGTAGTTACTTCTGACGTGTACTTCACTTGTGCATATGAAACGTCAGCATGTTTTGTCACACGGTCCTTGCATGTAGCATGTCTGGTTTTGAACTAGAGAAGAGTTCCAGTATCCCAGTTTTCCAGGTTTCATTTACATTTATTCACTTGGCAGACATTTTTATCCAAATGTGACTAGTTTAATAGTTTGTTGTTGTGTTGAAACATTATGCACCAGAATAATACTTTCTCTTGCTCCCTAGCCATAGTAATGGTGCCAACTCGTGAATTGGCTCTGCAGGTGAGCCAAATCTGTATCAACATGAGCAGGCACATGGGGGGAGTGAAGGTCATGGCCACCACTGGTGGAACCAATCTAAAAGATGATATCATGCGCTTGGATGAGACCGGTGAGAGCCTATACAGATCACCCAACAGTTTGAGAAGGGTGAAAAAAAAAGCTTGTCTGCATTTTCTGAATATATTTAGGCTGATGAACATATTCAGATGTTTTGCCTACTCCAAATTGCACCCCCCCCCTTTTTTTTTCGCTGTCGTTCTTTAGTGCATGTGGTGATAGCCACACCAGGCAGGCTGCTGGACCTTATGAAGAAAGGTGTGGCCAAAGCGGACAAAGTCCACATGATGGTGATGGATGAGGTAGGAGTGTTTACCTGCATGTAAAGTCTTAAGTTACTAGGATGGAGATGTCAGACAGCTTTACGGAGAAACACGTGTATGAGAACACAGCAGAAAGGTCTTTATCAAAGGTCTTTACTATGGTCCATACACAGAGTGAATGCTCTTTAATGTGTCTTTCTCATTGTCATTATGCCTCTTTCCTTAGGCAGACAAGTTACTCTCTCAAGACTTTGTCATCCTCATTGAAGATATAATTGGATTTTTGGACAAGAATCGTCAGATTTTGCTTTATTCTGCCACCTTCCCCATCACTGTACAAAAATTCATGGTCAGTGGAGCAACCAAGGAAATATCATAAAGTGGTGGGGGTCAGTTACAGGGGGCGGTGAAGTATTTTCTGCATTTAGGAATCGGATTTGCTTATGGTTTACCCTTTACTCTTAATATTAATATTTAATATTAATATTAAAAACTCTTAAATTAATATTTGTTCTCAAAGTTATATTTTCTTATGTATAAGTTTCCTATTTGAGCTCTGCATGTGAATTTCATTTATTTTTAAACATGGTTTAGTGTTTTTGCTCTCATCTCATGTAATTAAGATTGCGAATTGAATCTAGATAAATATTGGATTAATGCTGAAATCTAGATGTCTTTAACCTGTATATATTTCTCCTACATCTGTTATTACATCTCTTGTTCTGTACAGTCAAAATACCAAAGAAAGCCCTACGAGATAAACCTGATGGATGAGCTGACTCTGAAGGGCATCACTCAGTACTATGCATATGTAACGGAGAGACAAAAAGTGCACTGCCTCAACACGCTTTTCTCCAGGGTAGGATGGCAAACGGAGTGTTTTTGACTCTAATTTCTTTATTACTTTAATGTCTAAAGTTTAATGCCAAAATAGTGTTTGTTTTTAGCCCTTTTTTTTTCTTCTTTCAAGTTAGGCCAGTTCATTGTATTCTGTATCATAATATTTACTTAATGTGTACATTCATGCAGATTTATTACAAGCACATTTTTGTATCCACACCAGATTTCTTTTGCCAAAATGCTCTCATGCTCTCTCTCTCTCTCTCTCTCTCTCTCTCTCTCTCTCTCTCTCTCTCTATATATATATATATATATATATATATATATATATATATATATATATATATATATATATATATATATATAAATAAATAAATAAAAAATAGAATCCCATGGTATTATAGATACCTCTTGATGTAAAAATAAGTAACAAATAGTAATGGACATTAATGCTCGCCTAGGACAAGTATATTTTTTGGATGGGCAAGTGGAAGAGAACATTACTTGCCCGAATGGACAAGTAGCCTGAAAGTGTCACGGAAAAGAATAATAATAATACCAAAATTTATCCCAACCTGGAGAGATGTTAAGTCATGTTCACAGCTCTGTACACTTGCAGTACATTACTGTAAACACTGTATCTAGCTGCATCGATACCCAGTGTAACTTTATTTTTCTGCTGCAGAGAATCGAGTTTATTGCATATGTACTGTTAAGTTGTTTTTCATAATTTTAGACAACATAGAAACAGAGGCTTTGACTTTGTTTTAGCATGCACCTCTTAGTGAATTCAAAGCAGGTTTTTATACAACTAGAAAATAAGCTACTATTTTTATATTGTGATTGTAAGAAAGTGCAAAGTGTTCCTCTATTATCGCTCATGTTTATTAGTCAAGGGGTGAAGAGAAGTGCCTTCAGGCATGATCTACTTCTGTCCCGTGACAAAAGCAAACGCCACCAGCACAACATGAAGGCAAACACGATTTGAACAATTAAGTTCATGTCTTTGCTTCTTTTCATGACCGCAACAATGCTGTTGCCAGCAAGTACATCACTGTTTGGTGTGGTGGTGTTTAAAGCTGAATGAGCTGTTATGAGCTGATGGAACACTGAGTGTGTTGCTTCTAAATAATTATATTTACACCACAATTGAAGAAAAAAAAATCTTTTTTCTCTCTCTCTGGGCAAGTAACTTGGTGGCTGAATTAGTAACTGAATTTTGTGGTTAGGTTTGTTTGCACTTTACCCTAGGCAGGATTTCCTCTCCTGAGTTAAGAGTTACTTTCTTGTTTTCTCTCAAACTACCTTCTGCCCCACTCTCAAGCAGTATTGGTCCATTCGGTCTTGCATTTAGTTTTGTATTTAAAACAGGTTTTTTTTCTCCTGACCGCTATGTGAAATATTAGCTAGATAAAGCTCTTGGGAACTGAGATTTAATTCTGATGGGAATTTGGATAAGTTGAGTTGCTGTTCATTTGTAATTTTATCTTTCATGATTTATTCTTATGCCGTCTTATTTAGCTCCAGATCAACCAGTCTATAATCTTCTGTAACTCAACTCAGAGGGTGGAGCTTTTGGCTAAGAAGATCACACAGTTGGGCTACTCTTGTTTTTACATCCATGCAAAAATGATGCAGGTAATTTTTTAGTATATGATAATCATCAGAATTACCTTTTTAGCCATTGCTCCTGACTGCTCACTGAGATTTTTGTTAAATATAAATGCACATATTGCAATATCACAGGAATACAGAAATCGTGTGTTCCATGACTTCAGAAATGGTCTGTGTAGAAACCTGGTTTGCACAGGTCAGTATATTTTGTTCTTCAGAGTAATCTTATCTGCAGCAGAGTTTCTTTCATTCATATATATATATATATATATATATATATATATATATATATATATATATATATATATATATATATATAATAATATAATTTGCATTGTAATTTCTTTTTTGCAGATCTTTTCACAAGAGGAATTGACATTCAGGCTGTCAATGTGGTCATCAACTTCGACTTTCCGAGAAATGCAGAGACCTACCTACACCGCATTGGTAGATCAGGTAAATACCCTAGATCTGCTTTACATGTATAACATTCTTTTAGGGATGTCACAATACCAAAAATCTAGTAGTCGGTACCGATACCATTAAAAGAACATGATACTCAATTCCAAAGTCGATACCACTGTGTGGTATAAAAATAAGATGTAATGGGGGGGGGCAGATTTTTATGTAAATTGGGTTTTTCCAATACTCAATACCTCAAGTGAATACTTATAAACTCACTGAGCATGTTATTAGGAACACTGTGCTTATACTGGGTGTGGCCTTTCTTTGCTCTCAGAATGGACTATTCTTCATGGCATAGATTCCACAAGATATTGGAAACATTCCTTTGAGATTCTGGTCATGTCACGTTCGCTTTGTGACATTGTGCATGATCATGCTATTAGTAGCCATTAAAAGATGGGTAAATTGTGGCCATGAACGGATGCACGTGGTCTGCAATAATACTCAAATAGGTTGTGGCATTCAAGTGATTGGTTGGTATTAATGAGCACTAAGTGTGCCAAGAAAACATTCCCCACAACATTACATCACCTCCACCAGCCTGGACTGCTTACACAAGGCATGTTGGGTCCATGGATTCATGCTGTTACTGATTTCTGACCCTACCATCTGTGTGCCTCAGCAGAAATTGAGATTCACCAGACCAGGCTACATTTTTCCTGTTTTCAACTGTTCAGTTTTGGTAATCTTGTGCCCATTGCAGCCTCTGCTCTGTGTTCAGAGAAGTGGAATCCGACATGGTCTTCCGCTGTTGTAACCCATCCACCTCAATGTTTGACGTCTTGTGCATTCTGAGATACTTTGCTGCTCTTCACAATTATACAGAGTTGTTATCTGAGTTACTGTTGCCTTTCTGTCAACTGGAAGCAGTCTGGCCATTCTCCACTGACCTCTCTCACCAACAAGGCATTTCCATCAGCAGAACTACAGCTCACTGGATGTTTTTTTTTTTAATCTCACTATTCTAAGTAAACTCCAGAAACCATTAAAATCCCAGGAGATCAGCAGTTATAGAAATACTCAATCCAGCCCATGTAGCACCAACAATCATGCTCATGATCATTGAGCTTGCAAGTTGCCGGCCCATATCTGCATGACTATATGCATTGCACTGCTGCCACATGACTGGCTGATTAGATAATTGCATGAATGAATAGGTGCACAGGTGTTCCTAATAAAGTGCTTGGTGAGTGTATTTCAGCTTGTCTTCATTTGGGCCATACTGTAGAGCTCATGTTTGGGAAATATTGGGCCAGTTTACCAAATTAATCTTTTGAAAACAGACTGATGTTGAAGTGTGCTTTCTTCATGCTGTGAGTGTCATGCTCTGATTTTTAGTCATGGGCCATAGCACCACGGACATAAGCCAGACATAATACGTTCAATTTGTAAACAGCTTAACCAATCCTCAAGCTATTCATGATGCGCAAATGCCATTGGTTACATTATACAGATGGCAGTGGGCAAAATTTTCATTTTAAAAATAGATTTAATTTTAAAAATTTCAATTAAGGACTGGATAGTGATAGAGTAGTTATCTTACACTGTAAATAATGAGAAAATATCTAATGTTGATTCTCTGGACTTTTTGGAAGTTCTCTGGAAGATTCTGTGGTTTGTATTTGTAGACTTAATGAAATTTTGACTGTCAAGTTCATTATGTAATATAATGCTTATTAAAAGAAAAGGGGAAACCCAACTGATTAATTAATGAATCTCTTTATATTCCTCGTGTTTTTTAAAAAAAAAAAAAAAAAAAAAAAATTATTTGCTGGTATTATTTTTTTTTTTTTTTTTTTTTTATTTTTTTTTTTTTTTTTTTGGCGGGGGGGGGGGGGCCCCCTTTGCCCCCCTTTTTTCCTTTTCTTCCCCTTTTTTCTTTTCACCCCCAAACCCCTCCTACCCCCCCCTATTTTGCCCCCAACCCCCCCCCTCCTTACATCTTTGTTTGGGTGTTTTTTTCCCCCCCCCCCCCACACAATAAAAAAAAAAAAAAAAAAAAAAGGGGGTCCCCTCTTCTTCCCCCTTTTTTTGTCTGCTTTCCCTCCTCTCCCTGCTCCCTCTCTTCCTTCCTTTTTTTTCTTTTTTTTTTTTTTCTTTTTTTTTTTTTTTTTTTTTTTTTTTTTTTTTTTTTTTTTTTTTTCATTCTCTCTTTGTGAATACAGATTATTTACAAGGGAAATACTTTATAATAAGAAAATTATATAATAAAAAATAATTTAAAAAATTCTAATTCAGTGTAATTGTTTTCTTTTTGTCAGATTCTCCGCTGGAGAATAGATGGATGGTGCCTGGCATTTTGCACATCATCTGTTGAACGTGGGCACAAGGGTGCAGTCCCCTTTACGTCTTTTTTTTTTTGGGGGGGGGGGTGGTTTGTTTTGTTTATGCAAATTTGTCATTTCCACTGTTGCACTGGCTCTGCAAAGCTGTCTGACTCCTAACTGTTAAATGCCACCCTGCGTTTTACTAGCACTGCTCTAAAAGAATGTTTTTTGTTTTTTTGTTTTAAACATTACCATTTCCCAAATATGCTAAATTTGCCTGACACTGTTTTGTTTTGTTACCAAATATGAATGGGTACTAAATAAGAATAGTTCAGTATGGTCATATGTAAAACCTACCTCGGCAACCCTGCCCCCAAAAAAAAAAAAAAAAAAAAAAAAAAGTGCTAGTATAGTTGAAAGTGATTTGTATAGTTCCCTGTGATCTTACATGAGCACTTGCTTACACAGTTATGCATAACCTAAGTGCCTTTAGTGCTTTATGAACACTCAATGAGACCCCAGTTTCAGGATTAAGTGGCCTTAAATATATATATAAATTTTTAAAGCACAAAATGAATCAGGTTTTTTGAATTTGAATATATATATTTTTTTTTAATATGGCATGCATTCCTATAAGACTTTGTGTGTCTGAGCCAGCTTGTATTTTACCAGTTTACCCAATGGAGGTTTTTTCTTTCCTTCATCTGTTTTGATGTAATGACCGATTAATACAAACAAGTGCTTCTGTAATTTAAAAAAAACAAAAAAAAAAAACACTCTTGGTTCTAAAAGATGTTTGATGCCAGTCTGAGCCAATTCAAGCCTGCTTTTTTCTCATTTGTGTTTAAATTTTACCATCTTTGATGCATTGTGAGTAGAAGTTATGCTTTTACTGACGTGTAAAAGGGAGACTCTCCAAACCTTTTGTTCCAGATGTCAGTGCCAGCATCTACACTCATTTTCTTTGAAGAGAAATAAAGTATCCAGCATATTTTCCCATATTTTGATGCAGTTTATTTTTTCACCACTTTATGGAAATTCCTCTAATAATTTTATATTGTTTAGAGTACTCAATGTGGTATGTCTGAAACATCTGCTACATTGGACAATTAATCGGTTAAACAATGTTAGGCAAAAAATTTGAGGCACTCAGATTCCCTCATATTTGCAGTCAACCTACCTAAAACCAAGCACTCATTTCATGCATGCTCTGGAGAGCAGAATTACATATAAATTAAATACATTTGCTGCTGATTCGGCTGGACCATTTGGTGCAGATCAATGTCTCATGCCTTTTGCCCATGACTAATGTTATGGAGGATAGCCTTGAAGCCTTTTCTTCCAGCTACACTACAGCGAATTTCATTGTAACTTTCAGACAAATTGAGATTATAGAGACATGCAAAAAAAAAAAAGAGGTTTCCAGATTTTAGAAAGAAGTAAATGAAAGTGTTGAGCTAAGCCCAGGCCTGGTTACTTTTCCCACTGAAATAAAAAAAATTGTACAATAACTCACCCTACAGAATTGCACAATTTATTCATGAATATTGGTACACCTGTCCCTTTCGTCGCTTACATTCCATTAATGTACATGAACAATCTACAGTAGTGTGTGTATTGTGTCAACGCTGTACATTGTCTTCTATGTACTGCATAGTCTTCTGGTGACACTGCACACTGGTAACACTTTTTGTATATAGATTTTATATTTGTCTAATGAATACAAATTGGTCTCCCCTCATGTCTAGATTTTATGCACTTGATGCATATAGCTTTTATAAACTTCAGACTCTCTTGTCTATTGTAGTTGTATAATGATGCAGGCATTATTTATTTATACTTTTAAGGAAGATGTTATACGTGCTATAGCGTATTCTTCAGTTGCTTATCCAACAGTACTTCATTTTCTCGTTCCAGCAGGAAAAGGCTGGTCTGCTCATGTAACTCGTGCTGAAATTGAGGCCTCCTTCTTGACAGTTGAATAGCTAAGGTGAATGGAGAATGTTGTGCCTTTCTGATTTGTCTGGGGTGACTGGGTAGAAATCAAAACAGTACCTTAGATCTTCATCTAAGTCAAAAGAATAACACAAAAAAAATTCTGATCTTTCATGTCTTTATTGAGAACAACCAAAAAATACTCGGTGCTTGTGGAAAAAGTATGTGAATCCTTGAGTTAATGACCTCTAAAAGACTTTTATTTTATTTATTTTTTTGCACACCTGGAGTCTAATTAAGAAAATTAGTTTGGAGGTGTCGACTTCAACTACTTTGACTGATAAAAATCCCTCAAACGTTTGGAGTTTGCTCTGCACAAGAAGCAAATGCTTATGCGAGTCAAATGCATATGTCACACAAAAAAGATTTCAAAGACTTCAGAAATTCACCAGTCTACAATTAGGAAACATTCTACAAATGGAGACACTTTGGGACTGTTGCTACTCTACCAAGAATTGGGCGCCCAATCAAAATGACACAAAGAGCACATCGAAGACTCATCAATGAGGTAAAGAAACAACCCCGAATGACAGCCAAAGATTTGAAGGCATCATTGGAACTGGCTAACATCTCTGTTTATGAGTCTACAATATGCAAAACATTGAACAAGCAGGGTATCTACAGCAGGACACCATGAAGGAAGCCACTGCTTACTAAAAAGAACATTGCTGCACGCCTGAAGTTTGCAAAAGAGCACATTGACACTCCACAATGCTATTGGCAAAATGTTTTGTGGGCTGGTGAAACTAAGATTGAACTATTTGGGAAAAACCACACAGCACTACATCTGGCGTAGAAAGGGCACGGCATATCATCATAACTCACTTTTGTGAGATACTGTATATGTGACCAATAAAGACTCACCATCAAATTAACTGACTTAAACGCTTCCTCTACAATCAATCTTCAATTTGGAGTGTAATCCTAGGATACGTCTTTTCTCGATTAGGACATGTACAGTTCCTTTTTATGTGCAATTATTCGATTGGTAAACTTCCTATTAAACTTTCCAGTTATCATCAGCAAGTACTTTTGACTTGGGGACTTATTCTGGCAACACTTTATTTTCTCCCTTCATTTCTTGAACTGGTTCAGAAATGGATTGTTGTTAGTGAACCAGCTATTTGATAGTGATGGTAATTTATTTGCCCACTCAGATTTGGTTTTGAAATACCAATTTCCAGTATCCAAGAAATAATTTAATATAGTTTTTATACTTTTTGATCTTTGGACATTTTGTATGCTCTTTAGAAAAATAATAGTGGCTCAATTATATATGTTTGTCCCCCTAACCCTGAATCCACTGTGGTTGGTTCTATTGTTTTCTCTGTGCAAAAGTCTAATTACTAAATCAGATCACTATTTTTGGACCTAGCTCCCTCTATTCCTTCCACAATTTCTTATTGGAATATTTTTTTAATGAAATTAATTGGCCACGTGGTCATTAAGTCAAAAATGTTTATTAATAAATAAAGTTAACGAAATACCTTATAAAATTATTCACAGAATATATCCTGTCAAGCATTTTCTGCAAAAATTTAGAAAGAACACGGACACATCCTGCTCTTTTTTATGAGGCTTTGTCCGAAACTGTAGGTAATTTATTTTGGGATTGTCCGTTTGCTCAGTCTTGCTTTGATTGTCCAAAATATGTTTTGTGATTTTTCCTTATAATTTGGACACATTCATTTTGGGTTTTATATTAATGACAAGAATTTGATCGTTGCAAGTTTCTGTATAAACCTACTTTTGTTTATTGGAAAGTTTTATATTCCTAAATGTAAATACGAAAAAATTAAACCCCACTTTAACCTTTTTATACAAGTATTTAATTTGTATTTAAATACAATCTCAATGTTTATTAAGAAAGATTTTTTTAAATCTAGAATATGCGCCATGTTTAACATTCTTTCTGAATATGCTGAATATCCCCCCTCCCCCTTCTGTTTTTATCGTGTCTCTCCAGAAATTTCTTCCTTAGGTTAATCTCTTTTGTAAAATTCCCTTAGTTAACTTTTGTGCTACAACTTGTTTATTGTTTGGAAGACTGGTTGTAAGTTACTGTTTCCTTTGTATGTTGAAACTGCAAAAAAAGTCAAAACACTTTGTAGATAAACATCGTGGGAACACTGGATGTCCAGCCTTTGCTGGACAATTAATCTTCTACTGACCTCTTGCGGCTAACCGGTGAAGTACCCAGATAATCTTCATATAAAGTGTGTTAAAAGTGACTATATGACTAACCGTCTGACAGGGCTGACATCCATCCGTCTATCTATCTGCAGATTGACAATTATTAAATGTAATAAATAGATCAACTTTAACTAAATGTATAAACCAACATAATTAAAAAAAAAATCTACTCCAGTCCCGTTTCTTAAGAAAAATAAAATGCAGCTACATTTCGGATTTGGGGCTCCTGTGATCCTGGGGTTTCTGCCTGGAGCACACGTGGATGTGTCGTTCGCGAAAGAGTCGGCTCTATAAACCAACTCTTTTAGGTAAACACTGTGAGCCGAATTGCATATGTGAACCTTTCTAAACTGTTCTTTGGGGTGAATGTAGAGAAGTGTTTGTGTGTATGAGGCAGTGATCGTTACACAAAGAAAAACAATCATCGGTCATAATATGGTCAACTTTGTCCGGTTTAGAAAAACGACAGTGTCGTTTTGAAGCCGAAAGCTGATCCAATGCTCCAGATTCTAGATCGTGTCCCAGATCTTGTTTGGGGGGTTAACCATGCGCTTCATGTGCCTACATTTGAGATACATTTCT